>CATLJY010000549.1:0-95073 GCA_949987705.1 Thereva unica | reverse complement strand
CACTTAATTCATCGAAATTAAGTTACATTCATCGAATACATCGAAAATAAGTTAAATTCACTTAATTCATCGAAATTAAGTTACATTCATCGAATACATCGAAAATAACTTAAATTCACTTAATTCACCGAAATTAAGTTATATTCATCGAATACATCGAAAATAAGTTCAATTCACTTAATTCATCGAAATTAAGTTACATACATCGAATACATCGAAAATAACTTGAAATCACTTAATTCATCGAAATTAAGTTACATTCATCGAATACATCGAAAATAAGTTAAATTCACTTAATTCATCGAAATTGAGTTTCATACATCGAATACATCGAAAATAACTTAAATTCACTTAATTCATCGAAATTAAGTTACATTCATCGAATACATCGAAAATAAGTTCAATTCACTTAATTCATCGAAATTAAGTTACATACATCGAATACATCGAAAATAACTTGAAATCACTTAATTCATCGAAATTAAGTTACATTCATCGAATACATCGAAAATAAGTTAAATTCACTTTATTCATCGAAATTGAGTTTCATACATCGAATACATCGAAAATAACTTAAATTCACTTAATTCATCGAAATTAAGTTACATCGAAAATAACTTGAAATCACTTAATTCATCGAAATTAAGTTACATTCATCGAATACATCGAAAATAACTTAAATTCACTTAATTCACCGAAATTAAGTTATATTCATCGAATACATCGAAAATAAGTTAAATTCACTTAATTCATCGAAATTGAGTTTCATACATCGAATACATCGAAAATAACTTGAAATCACTTAATTCATCGAAATTAAGTTACTTTCATCGAATACATCGAAAATAAGTTAAATTCACTTAATTCATCGAAATTGAGTTTCATACATCGAATACATCGAAAATAAGTTAAATTCACTTAATTCATCGAAATTAAGTTACATTCATCGAATACATCGAAAATAACTTGAAATCACTTAATTCATCGAAATTAAGTTACATTCATCGAATACATCGAAAATAAGTTCAATTCACTTAATTCATCGAAATTGAGTTACATTCATCGAATACATCGAAAATAAGTTCAATTCACTTAATTCATCGAAATTAAGTTACATTCATCGAATACATCGAAAATAACTTGAAATCACTTAATTCATCGAAAAATAAGTTACATTCATCGAATACATCGAAAATAAGTTAAATTCACTTAATTCATCGAAATTGAGTTTCATACATCGAATACATCGAAAATAACTTAAATTCACTTAATTCATCGAAATTAAGTTACATTCATCGAATACATCGAAAATAACTTGAAATCACTTAATTCATCGAAATTAAGTTACATTCATCGAATACATCAAAAATAAGTTCAATTCACTTAATTCATCGAAATTGAGTTACATTCATCGAATACATCGAAAATAAGTTAAATTCACTTAATTCATCGAAATTAAGTTACATTCATCGAATACATCGAAAATAACTTAAATTCACTTAATTCACCGAAATTAAGTTATATTCATCGAATACATCGAAAATAAGTTAAATTCACTTAATTGATCGAATTTGAGTTTCATACATCGAATACATCGAAAATAACTTGAAATCACTTAATTCATCGAAATTAAGTTACATTCATCGAATACATCGAAAATAAGTTAAATTCACTTAATTCATCGAAATTGAGTTTCATACATCGAATACATCGAAAATAAGTTCAATTCACTTAATTCATCGAAATTGAGTTACATTCATCGAATACATCGAATATAAGTTAAATTCACTTAATTCATCGAAATTGAGTTTCATACATCGAATACATCGAAAATAAGTTCAATTCACTTAATTCACCGAAATTAAGTTATATTCATCGAATACATCGAAAATAAGTTAAATTCACTTAATTCATCGAAATTAAGTTACATTCATCGAATACATCGAAAATAACTTGAAATCACTTAATTCATCGAAATTAAGTTACATTCATCGAATACATCGAAAATAAGTTAAATTCACTTAATTCATCGAAATTGAGTTTCATACATCGAATACATCGAAAATAACTTAAATTCACTTAATTCATCGAAATTAAGTTACATTCATCGAATACATCGAAAATAACTTGAAATCACTTAATTCATCGAAATTAAGTTACATTCATCCTTAGAGCACTGGACAATCAGGCTGTGATTAAGCGCATGAACCAGACAGAGATTAATGCGTCTCTGGCGTTGGAATGTGTCCAAAAACTGAACAGGTGTGCGCAACAAAACAACGTGACGCTAGCTTGGGTTAGAGGACATACAGGCATCGATGGGAACGAAAAGGCTGACAACCTGGCAAAACAGGGGTCAACCTCGGAATTCTGGGGACCGGAGCCATACTCTGCCATTGGCAGAGGGTTGGTAAGGAACTACATCGAGAAATGGGTCGCTGAGGAACACCGGAGACGGTGGGACGCTATGACCACGTGTAGGCAGGCTAAGATGGTGCTTACGCTGCCGATTACCGCAGCCAGAAGAAGGATCCTGCATATGCAAAGGAGAACCCTCAGATGGTTGGTGGCACTGATTACAGGACACGGATGTTTCAGGTATCACCTAAAAAGAATGGGAATTCTGGAGGATGACACCTGTCGGATGTGCCTGGAGGAACCTGAGACGGCCACACACATAGTGTGTCACTGTCCGGCGGTGGCGAGGAAAAGGGATGCCATAACTGGACTCCAGTGGATGGAGGACATGAGGCAGACTCCCTTCAATCAGCTGCTTGCGATAACTAGGGGAGTCGAAGTAAGGGAGCAATGGGACAACCCACTGCAACCCCAATAAGATGACTCTAGGCAGAGGGACGAAAAGGGACCCGCAAATAGTGGTCTGATTCGGTATCCCTCGAAAATCTATATAAGTTACATTCATCGAATACATCGAAAATAAGTTCAATTCACTTAATTCATCGAAATTAAATTACATTCATCGAATACATCGAAAATAAGTTAAATTCACTTAATTCATCGAAATTGAGTTTCATACATCGAATACATCGAAAATAACTTAAATTCACTTAATTCACCGAAATTAAGTTATATTCATCGAATACATCGAAAATAAGTTAAATTCACTTAATTCATCGAAATTGAGTTTCATACATCGAATACATCAAAAATAACTTGAAATCACTTAATTCATCGAAATTAAGTTACATTCATCGAATACATCGAAAATAAGTTCAATTCACTTAATTCATCGAAATTGAGTTACATTCATCGAATACATCGAAAATAAGTTAAATTCACTTAATTCATCGAAATTGAGTTTCATACATCGAATACATCGAAAATAACTTAAATTCACTTAATTCATCGAAATTAAGTTACATTCATCGAATACATCGAAAATAACTTGAAATCACTTAATTCATCGAAATTAAGTTACATTCATCGAATACATCGAAAATAAGTTCAATTCACTTAATTCATCGAAATTGAGTTATATTCATCGAATACATCGAAAATAACTTGAAATCACTTAATTCATCGAAATTAAGTTACATTCATCGAATACTTCGAAAATAAGTTCAATTCACTTAATTCATCGAAATTAAGTACATTCATCGAATACATCGAAAATAAGTTAAATTCACTTAATTCATCGAAATTAAATTACATTCATCGAATACATCGGAAATAAGTTAAATTCACTTAATTCATCGAAATTAAGTTACATTCATCGAATACATCGAAAATAAGTTCAATTCACTTAATTCATCGAAATTAAGTTACATTCATCGAATACATCGAAAATAAGTTAAATTCACTTAATTCATCGAAATTGAGTTACATTCATCGAATACATCGAAAATAAGTTAAATTCACTTAATTCATCGAAATTAAGTTACATTCATCGAATATATCGAAAATAAGTTCAATTCACTTAATTCATCGAAATTAAGTTACATTCATCGAATACATCGAAAATAAGTTAAATTCACTTAATTCATCGGAATTGAGTTTCATACATCGAATACATCGAAAATAACTTAAATTCACTTAATTCACCGAAATTAAGTTATATTCATCGAATACATCGAAAATAAGTTGAATTCACTTAATTCATCGAAATTGAGTTTCATACATCGAATACATCGAAAATAACTTAAATTCACTTAATTCATCGAAATTGAGTTTCATACATCGAATACATCGAAAATAACTTAAATTCACTTAATTCACCGAAATTAAGTTATATTCATCGAATACATCGAAAATAAGTTCAATTCACTTAATTCATCGAAATTAAGTTACATTCATCGAATACATCGAAAATAAGTTAAATTCACTTAATTCATCGAAATTAAGTTACATTCATCGAATACATCGAAAATAAGTTAAATTCACTTAATTCATCGAAATTAAGTTACATTCATCGAATACATCGAAAATAAGTTAAATTCACTTAATTCATCGAAATTAAGTTACATTCATCGAATACATCGAAAATAAGTTAAATTCACTTAATTCATCGAAATTGAGTTTCATACATCGAATACATCGAAAATAACTTAAATTCACTTAATTCACCGAAATTAAGTTATATTCATCGAATACATCGAAAATAAGTTAAATTCACTTAATTCATCGAAATTGAGTTTCATACATCGAATACATCGAAAATAACTTAAATTCACTTAATTCATCGAAATTGAGTTTCATACATCGAATACATCGAAAATAAGTTCAATTCACTTAATTCATCGAAATTGAGTTTCATACATCGAATACATCGAAAATATCTTAAATTCACTTAATTCACCGAAATTAAGTTACATTCATCGAATACATCGAAAATAACTTGAAATCACTTAATTCATCGAAATTAAGTTACATTCATCGAATACATCGAAAATAAGTTAAATTCACTTAATTCATCGAAATCGAGTTTCATACATCGAATACATCGAAAATAACTTGAAATCACTTAATTCATCGAAATTAAGTTACATTCATCGAATACATCGAAAATAAGTTAAATTCACTTAATTCATCGAAATTGAGTTTCATACATCGAATACATCGAAAATAACTTAAATTCACTTAATTCATCGAAATTAAGTTACATTCATCGAATACATCGAAAATAACTTGAAATCACTTAATTCATCGAAATTAAGTTACATTCATCGAATACATCGAAAATAAGTTCAATTCACTTAATTCATCGAAATTGAGTTACATTCATCGAATACATCGAAAATAAGTTAAATTCACTTAATTCATCGAAATTGAAATTCATACATCGAATACATCGAAAATAACTTAAATTCACTTAATTCACCGAAATTAAGTTATATTCATCGAATACATCGAAAATAAGTTAAATTCACTTAATTCATCGAAATTGAGTTTCATACATCGAATACATCGAAAATAAGTTAAATTCACTTAATTCATCGAAATTGAGTTTCATACATCGAATACATCGAAAATAACTTAAATTCACTTAATACATCGAAATTAAGTTACATTCATCGAATACATCGAAAATAAGTTCAATTCACTTAATTCATCGAAATTAAGTTACATTCATCGAATACATCGAAAATAAGTTAAAATCACTTAATTCATCGAAATTGAGTTTCATACATCGAATACATCGAAAATAACTTGAAATCACTTAATTCATCGAAATTGAGTTTCATACATCGAATACATCGAAAATAACTTAAATTCACTTAATTCACCGAAATTAAGTTATATTCATCGAATACATCGAAAATAACTTGAAATCACTTAATTCATCGAAATTAAGTTACATTCATCGAATACATCGAAAATAAGTTAAATTCACTTAATTCATCGAAATTGAGTTTCATACATCGAATACATCGAAAATAACTTAAATTCACTTAATTCATCGAAATTAAGTTACATTCATCGAATACATCGAAAATAACTTGAAATCACTTAATTCATCGAAATTAAGTTACATTCATCGAATACATCGAAAATAAGTTAAATTCACTTAATTCATCGAAATTGAGTTTCATACATCGAATACATCGAAAATAACTTAAATTCACTTAATTCACCGAAATTAAGTTATATTCATCGAATACATCGAAAATAAGTTAAATTCACTTAATTTATCGAAATTAAGTTACATTCATCGAATACATCGAAAATAAGTTAAATTCACTTAATTCATCGAAATTGAGTTTCATACATCGAATACATCGAAAATAACTTAAATTCACTTAATTCATCGAAATTAAGTTACATTCATCGAATACATCGAAAATAAGGTCAATTCACTTAATTCATCGAAATGAAGTTACATTCATCGAATACATCGAAAATAAGTTAAATTCACTTAATTCATCGAAATTAAGTTACATTCATCGAATACATCGAAAATAAGTTAAATTCACTTAATTCATCGAAATTAAGTTACATTCATCGAATACATCGAAAATAAGTTAAATTCACTTAATTCATCGAAATTGAGTTTCATACATCGAATACATCGAAAATAACTTAAATTCACTTAATTCACCGAAATTAAGTTATATTCATCGAATACATCGAAAATAAGTTAAATTCACTTAATTCATCGAAATTGAGTTTCATACATCGAATAAATCGAAAATAACTTAAATTCACTTAATTCATCGAAATTAAGTTACATTCATCGAATACATCGAAAATAACTTGAAATCACTTAATTCATCGAAATTAAGTTACATTCATCGAATACATCGAAAATAAGTTCAATTCACTTAATTCATCGAAATTAAGTTATATTCATCGAATACATCGAAAATAAGTTCAATTCACTTAATTCATCGAAATTAAGTTACATTCATCGAATACATCGAAAATAAGTTAAATTCACTTAATTCATCGAAATTGAGTTTCATACATCGAATACATCGAAAATAACTTAAATTCACTTAATTCATCGAAATTAAGTTACATTCATCGAATACATCGAAAATAACTTGAAATCACTTAATTCATCGAAATTAAGTTACATTCATCGAATACATCGAAAATAAGTTAAATTCACTTAATTCATCGAAATTGAGTTTCATACATCGAATACATCGAAAATAACTTAAATTCAATTAATTCACCGAAATTAAGTTATATTCATCGAATACATCGAAAATAAGTTAAATTCACTTAATTCATCGAAATTAAGTTACATTCATCGAATACATCGAAAATAATTTAAATTCACTTAATTCATCGAAATTGAGTTTCATACATCGAATACATCGAAAATAACTTAAATTCACTTAATTCATCGAAATTAAGTTACATTCATCGAATACATCGAAAATAAGTTCAATTCACTTAATTCATCGAAATTAAGTTACATTCATCGAATACATCGAAAATAAGTTAAAGTCACTTAATTCATCGAAATTAAGTTACATTCATCGAATACATCGAAAATAAGTTAAATTCACTTAATTCATCGAAATTAAGTTACATTCATCGAATACATCGAAAATAAGTTAAATTCACTTAATTCATCGAAATTGAGTTTCATACATCGAATACATCGAAAATAACTTAAATTCACTTAATTCACCGAAATTAAGTTATATTCATCGAATACATCGAAAATAAGTTAAATTCACTTAATTCATCGAAATTGAGTTTCATACATCGAATACATCGAAAATAACTTAAATTCACTTAATTCATCGAAATTAAGTTACATTCATCGAATACATCGAAAATAACTTGAAATCACTTAATTCATCGAAATTAAGTTACATTCATCGAATACATCGAAAATAAGTTCAATTCACTTAATTCATCGAAATTAAGTTATATTCATCGAATACATCGAAAATAAGTTCAATTCACTTAATTCATCGAAATTAAGTTACATTCATCGAATACATCGAAAATAACTTGAAATCACTTAATTCATCGAAATTAAGTTACATTCATCGAATACATCGAAAATAAGTTAAATTCACTTAATTCATCGAAATTGAGTTTCATACATCGAATACATCGAAAATAACTTGAAATCACTTAATTCATCGAAATTAAGTTACATTCATCGAATACATCGAAAATAACTTGAAATCACCTAATTCATCGAAATTAAGTTACATTCATCGAATACATCGAAAATAAGTTCAATTCACTTAATTCATCGAAATTGAGTTTCATACATCGAATACATCGAAAATAACTTAAATTCACTTAATTCACCGAAATTAAGTTATATTCATCGAATACATCGAAAATAAGTTAAATTCACTTAATTCATCGAAATTAAGTTACATTCATCGAATACATCGAAAATAATTTAAATTCACTTAATTCATCGAAATTGAGTTTCATACATCGAATACATCGAAAATAACTTAAATTCACTTAATTCATCGAAATTAAGTTACATTCATCGAATACATCGAAAATAAGTTCAATTCACTTAATTCATCGAAATTAAGTTACATTCATCGAATACATCGAAAATAAGTTAAAGTCACTTAATTCATCGAAATTAAGTTACATTCATCGAATACATCGAAAATAAGTTAAATTCACTTAATTCATCGAAATTAAGTTACATTCATCGAATACATCGAAAATAAGTTAAATTCACTTAATTCATCGAAATTGAGTTTCATACATCGAATACATCGAAAATAACTTAAATTCACTTAATTCACCGAAATTAAGTTATATTCATCGAATACATCGAAAATAAGTTAAATTCACTTAATTCATCGAAATTGAGTTTCATACATCGAATACATCGAAAATAACTTAAATTCACTTAATTCATCGAAATTAAGTTACATTCATCGAATACATCGAAAATAACTTGAAATCACTTAATTCATCGAAATTAAGTTACATTCATCGAATACATCGAAAATAAGTTCAATTCACTTAATTCATCGAAATTAAGTTATATTCATCGAATACATCGAAAATAAGTTCAATTCACTTAATTCATCGAAATTAAGTTACATTCATCGAATACATCGAAAATAACTTGAAATCACTTAATTCATCGAAATTAAGTTACATTCATCGAATACATCGAAAATAAGTTAAATTCACTTAATTCATCGAAATTGAGTTTCATACATCGAATACATCGAAAATAATTTGAAATCACTTAATTCATCGAAATTAAGTTACATTCATCGAATACATCGAAAATAAGTTAAATTCACTTAATTCATCGAAATTGAGTTTCATACATCGAATACATCGAAAATAAGTTAAATTCACTTAATTCATCGAAATTACGTTACATTCATCGAATACATCGAAAATAACTTGAAATCACTTAATTCATCGAAATTAAGTTACATTCATCGAATACATCGAAAATAAGTTCAATTCACTTAATTCATCGAAATTGAGTTACATTCATCGAATACATCGAAAATAAGTTAAATTCACTTAATTCATCGAAATTGAGTTTCATACATCGAATACATCGAAAATAAGTTCAATTCACTTAATTCATCGAAATTGAGTTACATTAATCGAATACATCGAAAATAAGTTAAATTCACTTAATCATCGAAATTGAGTTTCATACATCGAATACATCGAAAATAACTTAAATTCACTTAATTCACCGAAATTAAGTTATATTCATCGAATACATCGAAAATAAGTTCAATTCACTTAATTCATCGAAATTAAGTTACATTCATCGAATACATCGAAAATAAGTTCAATTCACTTAATTCATCGAAATTAAGTTACATTCATCGAATACATCGAAAATAAGTTAAATTCACTTAATTCATCGAAATTAAGTTACATTCATCGAATACATCGAAAATAAGTTAAATTCACTTAATTCATCGAAATTAAGTTACATTCATCGAATACATCGAAAATAAGTTAAATTCACTTAATTCATCGAAATTGAGTTTCATACATCGAATACATCGAAAATAACTTAAATTCACTTAATTCACCGAAATTAAGTTATATTCATCGAATACATCGAAAATAAGTTAAATTCACTTAATTCATCGAAATTGAGTTTCATACATCGAATACATCGAAAATAACTTAAATTCACTTAATTCATCGAAATTAAGTTACATTCATCGAATACATCGAAAATAACTTGAAATCACTTAATTCATCGAAATTAAGTTACATTCATCGAATACATCGAAAATAAGTTCAATTCACTTAATTCATCGAAATTAAGTTATATTCATCGAATACATCGAAAATAAGTTCAATTCACTTAATTCATCGAAATTAAGTTACATTCATCGAATACATCGAAAATAAGTTCAATTCACTTAATTCATCGAAATCAAGTTACATTCATCGAATACATCGAAAATAACTTGAAATCACTTAATTCATCGAAATCAAGTTACATTCATCGAATACATCGAAAATAACTTGAAATCACTTAATTCATCGAAATCAAGTTACATTCATCGAATACATCGAAAATAAGTTCAATTCACTTAATTCATCGAAATTAAGTTACATTCATCGAATACATCGAAAATAAGTTCAATTCACTTAATTCATCGAAATCAAGTTACATTCATCGAATTCATCGAAAATAACTTGAAATCACTTAATTCATCGAAATTAAGTTATATTCATCGAGTACATCGAAAATAAGTTAAATTCACTTAATTCATCGAAATTGAGTTTCATGCATCGAATACATCGAAAATAACTTGAAATCACTTAATTCATCGAAATTAAGTTACATTCATCGAATACATCGAAAATAAGTTAAATTCACTTAATTCATCAAAATTGAGTTTCATACATCGAATTCATCGAAAATAACTTAAATTCACTTAATTCATCGAAATTAAGTTACATTCATCGAATACATCGAAAATAAGTTAAATTCACTTAATTCATCGAAATTAAGTTACATTCATCGAATACATCGAAAATAACTAAAAATCCCTTAATTCATCGAAATTAAGTTACATTCATCGAATACATCGAAAATAAGTTAAATTCACTTAATTCATCGAAATTGAGTTTCATACATCGAATACATCGAAAATAACTTAAATTCACTTAATTCACCGAAATTAAGTTATATTCATCGAATACATCGAAAATAAGTTAAATTCACTTAATTCATCGAAATTAAGTTACATTCATCGAATACATCGAAAATAAGTTAAATTCACTTAATTCATCGAAATTGAGTTTCATACATCGAATACATCGAAAATAACTTAAATTCACTTAATTCATCGAAATTAAGTTACATTCATCGAATACATCGAAAATAAGTTCAATTCACTTAATTCATCGAAATTAAGTTACATTCGATGAATACATCGAAAATAAGTTCAATTCACTTAATTCATCGAAATCAAGTTACATTCATCGAATTCATCGAAAATAACTTGAAATCACTTAATTCATCGAAATTAAGATATATTCATCGAATACATCGAAAATAAGTTAAATTCACTTAATTCATCGAAATTGAGTTTCATACATCGAATACATCGAAAATAACTTGAAATCACTTAATTCATCGAAATTAAGTTACATTCATCGAATACATCGAAAATAAGTTAAATTCACTTAATTCATCGAAATTGAGTTTCATACATCGAATTCATCGAAAATAACTTAAATTCACTTAATTCATCGAAATTAAGTTACATTCATCGAATACATCGAAAATAAGTTAAATTCACTTAATTCATTGAAATTAAGTTACATTCATCGAATACATCGAAAATAAGTTAAATTCACTTAATTCATCGAAATTGAGTTTCATACATCGAATACATCGAAAATAACTTGAAATCACTTAATTCATCGAAATTAAGTTACATTCATCGAATACATCGAAAATAAGTTAAATTCACTTAATTCATCGAAATTGAGTTTCATACATCGAATACATCGAAAATAACTTAAATTCACTTAATTCACCGAAATTAAGTTATATTCATCGAATACATCGAAAATAAGTTCAATTCACTTAATTCATCGAAATCAAGTTACATTCATCGAATACATCGAAAATAACTTGAAATCACTTAATTCATCGAAATTAAGTTACATTCATCGAATACATCGAAAATAAGTTAAATTCACTTAATTCATCGAAATCAAGTTTCATACATCGAATACATCGAAAATAACTTGAAATCACTTAATTCATCGAAATTAAGTTACATTCATCGAATACATCGAAAATAAGTTAAATTCACTTAATTCATCGAAATTGAGTTTCATACATCGAATTCATCGAAAATAACTTAAATTCACTTAATTCATCGAAATTAAGTTACATTCATCGAATACATCGAAAATAAGTTAAATTCACTTAATTCATCGAAATTAAGTTATATTCATCGAATACATCGAAAATAAGTTAAATTCACTTAATTCATCGAAATTAAGTTACATTCATCGAATACATCGAAAATAAGTTAAATTCACTTAATTCATCGAAATTGAGTTTCATACATCGAATACATCGAAAATAACTTAAATTCACTTAATTCACCGAAATTAAGTTATATTCATCGAATACATCGAAAATAAGTTCAATTCACTTAATTCATCGAAATTAAGTTACATTCATCGAATACATCGAAAATAAGTTCAATTCACTTAATTCATCGAAATCAAGTTACATTCATCGAATTCATCGAAAATAACTTGAAATCACTTAATTCATCGAAATTAAGTTATATTCATCGAATACATCGAAAATAAGTTAAATTCACTTAATTCATCGAAATTGAGTTTCATACATCGAATACATCGAAAATAACTTGAAATCACTTAATTCATCGAAATTAAGTTACATTCATCGAATACATCGAAAATAAGTTAAATTCACTTAATTCATCGAAATTGAGTTTTATACATCGAATTCATCGAAAATAACTTAAATTCACTTAATTCATCGAAATTAAGTTACATTCATCGAATACATCGAAAATAAGTTAAATTCACTTAATTCATCGAAATTAAGTTACATTCATCGAATACATCGAAAATAAGTTAAATTCACTTAATTCATCGAAATTGAGTTTCATACATCGAATACATCGAAAATAACTTGAAATCACTTAATTCATCGAAATTAAGTTACATTCATCGAATACATCGAAAATAAGTTAAATTCACTTAATTCATCGAAATTGAGTTTCATACATCGAATACATCGAAAATAACTTAAATTCACTTAATTCACCGAAATTAAGTTATATTCATCGAATACATCGAAAATAAGTTCAATTCACTTAATTCATCGAAATCAAGTTACATTCATCGAATACATCGAAAATAACTTGAAATCACTTAATTCATCGAAATTAAGTTACATTCATCGAATACATCGAAAATAAGTTAAATTCACTTAATTCATCGAAATCAAGTTTCATACATCGAATACATCGAAAATAACTTGAAATCACTTAATTCATCGAAATTAAGTTACATTCATCGAATACATCGAAAATAAGTTAAATTCACTTAATTCATCGAAATTAGGTTACATTCATCGAATACATCGAAAATAACTTAAATTCACTTAATTCATCGAAATTAAGTTACATTCATCGAATACATCGAAAATAAGTTAAATTCACTTAATTCATCGAAATTAAGTTACATTCATCGAATACATCGAAAATAACTTAAATTCACTTAATTCATCGAAATTGAGTTACATTCATCGAATACATCGAAAATAAGTTAAATTCACTTAATTCAACGAAATTGAGTTACATTCATCGAATACATCGAAAATAAGTTCAATTCACTTAATTCATCGAAATTGAGTTTCATACATCGAATACATCGAAAATAAGTTAAATTCACTTAATTCATCGAAATCAAGTTACATTCATCGAATACATCGAAAATAAGTTAAATTCACTTAATTCATCGAAATTGAGTTTCATACATCGAATACATCGAAAATAAGTTCAATTCACTTAATTCATCGAAATTGAGTTACATTAATCGAATACATCGAAAATAAGTTAAATTCACTTAATCATCGAAATTGAGTTTCATACATCGAATACATCGAAAATAACTTAAATTCACTTAATTCACCGAAATTAAGTTATATTCTTCGAATACATCGAAAATAAGTTCAATTCACTTAATTCATCGAAATTAAGTTACATTCATCGAATACATCGAAAATAAGTTAAATTCACTTAATTCATCGAAATTAAGTTACATTCATCGAATACATCGAAAATAAGTTAAATTCACTTAATTCATCGAAATTAAGTTACATTCATCGAATACATCGAAAATAAGTTAAATTCACTTAATTCATCGAAATTGAGTTACATTAATCGAATACATCGAAAATAAGTTAAATTCACTTAATCATCGAAATTGAGTTTCATACATCGAATACATCGAAAATAACTTAAATTCACTTAATTCACCGAAATTAAGTTATATTCATCGAATACATCGAAAATAAGTTCAATTCACTTAATTCATCGAAATTAAGTTACATTCATCGAATACATCGAAAATAAGTTAAATTCACTTAATTCATCGAAATTAAGTTACATTCATCGAATACATCGAAAATAAGTTAAATTCACTTAATTCATCGAAATTAAGTTACATTCATCGAATACATCGAAAATAAGTTAAATTCACTTAATTCATCGAAATTGAGTTTCATACATCGAATACATCGAAAATAACTTAAATTCACTTAATTCACCGAAATTAAGTTATATTCATCGAATACATCGAAAATAAGTTAAATTCACTTAATTCATCGAAATTGAGTTTCATACATCGAATACATCGAAAATAACTTAAATTCACTTAATTCATCGAAATTAAGTTACATTCATCGAATACATCGAAAATAACTTGAAATCACTTAATTCATCGAAATTAAGTTACATTCATCGAATACATCGAAAATAAGTTCAATTCACTTAATTCATCGAAATTAAGTTATATTCATCGAATACATCGAAAATAAGTTCAATTCACTTAATTCATCGAAATTAAGTTACATTCATCGAATACATCGAAAATAAGTTCAATTCACTTAATTCATCGAAATCAAGTTACATTCATCGAATACATCGAAAATAACTTGAAATCACTTAATTCATCGAAATCAAGTTACATTCATCGAATACATCGAAAATAACTTGAAATCACTTAATTCATCGAAATCAAGTTACATTCATCGAATACATCGAAAATAAGTTCAATTCACTTAATTCATCGAAATTAAGTTACATTCATCGAATACATCGAAAATAACTTGAAATCACTTAATTCATCGAAATTAAGTTACATTCATCGAATACATCGAAAATAAGTTCAATTCACTTAATTCATCGAAATTAAGTTATATTCATCGAATACATCGAAAATAAGTTCAATTCACTTAATTCATCGAAATTAAGTTACATTCATCGAATACATCGAAAATAAGTTCAATTCACTTAATTCATCGAAATCAAGTTACATTCATCGAATACATCGAAAATAACTTGAAATCACTTAATTCATCGAAATCAAGTTACATTCATCGAATACATCGAAAATAACTTGAAATCACTTAATTCATCGAAATCAAGTTACATTCATCGAATACATCGAAAATAAGTTCAATTCACTTAATTCATCGAAATTAAGTTACATTCATCGAGTACATCGAAAATAAGTTAAATTCACTTAATTCATCGAAATTGAGTTTCATGCATCGAATACATCGAAAATAACTTGAAATCACTTAATTCATCGAAATTAAGTTACATTCATCGAATACATCGAAAATAAGTTAAATTCACTTAATTCATCAAAATTGAGTTTCATACATCGAATTCATCGAAAATAACTTAAATTCACTTAATTCATCGAAATTAAGTTACATTCATCGAATACATCGAAAATAAGTTAAATTCACTTAATTCATCGAAATTAAGTTACATTCATCGAATACATCGAAAATAACTTGAAATCCCTTAATTCATCGAAATTAAGTTACATTCATCGAATACATCGAAAATGAGTTAAATTCACTTAATTCATCGAAATTGACTTTCATACATCGAATACATCGAAAATAACTTAAATTCACTTAATTCACCGAAATTAAGTTATATTCATCGAATACATCGAAAATAAGTTAAATTCACTTAATTCATCGAAATTAAGTTACATTCATCGAATACATCGAAAATAAGTTAAATTCACTTAATTCATCGAAATTGAGTTTCATACATCGAATACATCGAAAATAACTTAAATTCACTTAATTCATCGAAATTAAGTTACATTCATCGAATACATCGAAAATAAGTTCAATTCACTTAATTCATCGAAATTAAGTTACATTCGATGAATACATCGAAAATAAGTTCAATTCACTTAATTCATCGAAATCAAGTTACATTCATCGAATTCATCGAAAATAACTTGAAATCACTGAATTCATCGAAATTAAGATATATTCATCGAATACATCGAAAATAAGTTAAATTCACTTAATTCATCGAAATTGAGTTTCATACATCGAATACATCGAAAATAACTTGAAATCACTTAATTCATCGAAATTAAGTTACATTCATCGAATACATCGAAAATAAGTTAAATTCACTTAATTCATCGAAATTGAGTTTCATACATCGAATTCATCGAAAATAACTTAAATTCACTTAATTCATCGAAATTAAGTTACATTCATCGAATACATCGAAAATAAGTTAAATTCACTTAATTCATTGAAATTAAGTTACATTCATCGAATACATCGAAAATAAGTTAAATTCACTTAATTCATCGAAATTGAGTTTCATACATCGAATACATCGAAAATAACTTGAAATCACTTAATTCATCGAAATTAAGTTACATTCATCCGAATACATCGAAAATAAGTTAAATTCACTTAAATCATCGAAATTGAGTTTCATACATCGAATACATCGAAAATAACTTAAATTCACTTAATTCACCGAAATTAAGTTATATTCATCGAATACATCGAAAATAAGTTCAATTCACTTAATTCATCGAAATCAAGTTACATTCATCGAATACATCGAAAATAACTTGAAATCACTTAATTCATCGAAATTAAGTTACATTCATCGAATACATCGAAAATAAGTTAAATTCACTTAATTCATCGAAATCAAGTTTCATACATCGAATACATCGAAAATAACTTGAAATAACTTAATTCATCGAAATTAAGTTACATTCATCGAATACATCGAAAATAAGTTAAATTCACTTAATTCGTCGAAATAGAGTTTCATACATCGAATTCATCGAAAATAACTTAAATTCACTTAATTCATCGAAATTAAGTTACATTCATCGAATACATCGAAAATAAGTTAAATTCACTTAATTCATCGAAATTAAGTTACATTCATCGAATACATCGAAAATAAGTTAAATTCACTTAATTCATCGAAATTAAGTTACATTCATCGAATACATCGAAAATAAGTTAAATTCACTTAATTCATCGAAATTGAGTTTCATACATCGAATACATCGAAAATAACTTAAATTCACTTAATTCACCGAAATTAAGTTATATTCATCGAATACATCGAAAATAAGTTCAATTCACTTAATTCATCGAAATTAAGTTACATTCATCGAATACATCGAAAATAAGTTCAATTCACTTAATTCATCGAAATCAAGTTACATTCATCGAATTCATCGAAAATAACTTGAAATCACTTAATTCATCGAAATTAAGTTATATTCATCGAATACATCGAAAATAAGTTAAATTCACTTAATTCATCGAAATTGAGTTTCATACATCGAATACATCGAAAATAACTTGAAATCACTTAATTCATCGAAATTAAGTTACATTCATCGAATACATCGAAAATAAGTTAAATTCACTTAATTCATCGAAATTGAGTTTCATACATCGAATTCATCGAAAATAACTTAAATTCACTTAATTCATCGAAATTAAGTTACATTCATCGAATACATCGAAAATAAGTTAAATTCACTTAATTCATCGAAATTAAGTTACATTCATCGAATACATCGAAAATAAGTTAAATTCACTTAATTCATCGAAATTGAGTTTCATACATCGAATACATCGAAAATAACTTGAAATCTCTTAATTCATCGAAATTAAGTTACATTCATCGAATACATCGAAAATAAGTTAAATTCACTTAATTCATCGAAATTGAGTTTCATACATCGAATACATCGAAAATAACTTAAATTCACTTAATTCACCGAAATTAAGTTATATTCATCGAATACATCGAAAATAAGTTCAATTCACTTAATTCATCGAAATCAAGTTACATTCATCGAATACATCGAAAATAACTTGAAATCACTTAATTCATCGAAATTAAGTTACATTCATCGAATACATCGAAAATAAGTTAAATTCACTTAATTCATCGAAATCAAGTTTCATACATCGAAAATAACTTGAAATCACTTAATTCATCGAAATTAAGTTACATTCATCGAATACATCGAAAATAAGTTAAATTCACTTAATTCATCGAAATTAAGTTACATTCATCGAAAATAACTTAAATTCACTTAATTCATCGAAATTAAGTTACATTCATCGAATACATCGAAAATAAGTTAAATTCACTTAATTCATCGAAATTAAGTTACATTCATCGAATACATCGAAAATAACTTAAATTCACTTAATTCATCGAAATTGAGTTACATTCATCGAATACATCGAAAATAAGTTAAATTCACTTAATTCATCGAAATTGAGTTACATTCATCGAATACATCGAAAATAAGATCAATTCACTTAATTCATCGAAATTGAGTTTCATACATCGAATACATCGAAAATAAGTTAAATTCACTTAATTCATCGAAATCAAGTTACATTCATCGAATACATCGAAAATAAGTTAAATTCACTTAATTCATCGAAATTGAGTTTCATACATCGAATACATCGAAAATAACTTAAATTCACTTAATTCATCGAAATCAAGTTACATTCATCGAATACATCGAAAATAAGTTAAATTCACTTAATTCATCGAAATTGAGTTTCATACATCGAATACATCGAAAATAACTTAAATTCACTTAATTCATCGAAATTAAGTTACATTCATCGAATACATCGAAAATAACTTAAATTCACTTAATTCATCGAAATTAAGTTACATTCATCGAATACATCGAAAATAAGTTCAATTCACTTAATTCATCGAAATTGAGTTTCATACATCGAATACATCGAAAATAACTTAAATTCACTTAATTCACCGAAATTAAGTTATATTCATCGAATACATCGAAAATAAGTTAAATTCACTTAATTCATCGAAATTGAGTTTCATACATCGAATACATCGAAAATAACTTAAATTCACTTAATTCATCGAAATCAAGTTGCATTCATCGAATACATCGAAAATAAGTTAAATTCGCTTAATTCATCGAAATTGAGTTTCATACATCGAATACATCGAAAATAACTTAAATTCACTTAATTCATCGAAATTAAGTTACATTCATCGAATACATCGAAAATAACTTGAAATCACTTAATTCATCGAAATCAAGTTACATTCATCGAATACATCGAAAATAAGTTCAATTCACTTAATTCATCGAAATTGAGTTTCATACATCGAATACATCGAAAATAAGTTCAATTCACTTAATTCATCGAAATTAAGTTACATTCATCGAATACATCGAAAATAAGTTAAATTCACTTAATTCATCGAAATTAAGTTACATTCATCGAATACATCGAAAATAACTTGAAATCACTTAATTCATCGAAATTAAGTTACATTCATCGAATACATCGAAAATAAGTTAAATTCACTTAATTCATCGAAATTGAGTTTCATACATCGAATACATCGAAAATAACTTAAATTCACTTAATTCATCGAAATTGAGTTTCATACATCGAATACATCGAAAATAACTTAAATTCACTTAATTCATCGAAATTGAGTTTCATACATCGAATACATCGAAAATAAGTTCAATTCACTTAATTCATCGAAATTGAGTTTCATACATCGAATACATCGAAAATAACTTAAATTCACTTAATTCACCGAAATTAAGTTACATTCATCGAATACATTGAAAATAACTTGAAATCCTTAATTCATCGAAATTAAGTTACATTCATCGAATACATCGAAAATAAGTTAAATTCACTTAATTCATCGAAATTGAGTTTCATACATCGAATACATCGAAAATAACTTGAAATCACTTAATTCATCGAAATTAAGTTACATTCATCGAATACATCGAAAATAAGTTAAATTCACTTAATTCATCGAAATTGAGTTTCATACATCGAATACATCGAAAATAACTTAAATTCACTTAATTTACCGAAATTAAGTTATATTCATCGAATACATCGAGAATAAGTTCAATTCACTTAATTCATCGAAATTAAGTTACATACATCGAATACATCGAAAATAACTTGAAATTACTTAATTCATCGAAATTAAGTTACATTCATCGAATACATCGAAAATAAGTTAAATTCACTTAATTCATCGAAATTGAGTTTCATACATCGAATACATCGAAAATAACTTAAATTCACTTAATTCATCGAAATTAAGTTACATTCATCGAATACATCGAAAATAACTTGAAATCACTTAATTCATCGAAATTAAGTTACATTCATCGAATACATCGAAAATAAGTTCAATTCACTTAATTCATCGAAATTGAGTTAAATTCATCGAATACATCGAAAATAAGTTAAATTCACTTAATTCATCGAAATTGAAATTCATACATCGAATACATCGAAAATAACTTAAATTCACTTAATTCACCGAAATTAAGTTATATTCATCGAATACATCGAAAATAAGTTAAATTCACTTAATTCATCGAAATTGAGTTTCATACATCGAATACATCGAAAATAAGTTAAATTCACTTAATTCATCGAAATTGAGTTTCATACATCGAATACATCGAAAATAACTTAAATTCACTTAATACATCGAAATTAAGTTACATTCATCGAATACATCGAAAATAAGTTCAATTCACTTAATTCATCGAAATTGAGTTTCATACATCGAATACATCGAAAATAAGTTAAATTCACTTAATTCATCGAAATTAAGTTACATTCATCGAATACATCGAAAATAACTTGAAATCACTTAATTCATCGAAATTAAGTTACATTCATCGAATACATCGAAAATAAGTTCAATTCACTTAATTCATCGAAATTGAGTTACATTCATCGAATACATCGAAAATAAGTTAAATTCACTTAATTCATCGAAATTGAGTTTCATACATCGAATACATCGAAAATAAGTTCAATTCACTTAATTCATCGAAATTGAGTTACATTCATCGAATACATCGAAAATAAGTTAAATTCACTTAATTCATCGAAATTGAGTTTCATACATCGAATACATCGAAAATAACTTAAATTCACTTAATTCACCGAAATTAAGTTATATTCATCGAATACATCGAAAATAAGTTCAATTCACTTAATTCATCGAAATTAAGTTACATTCATCGAATACATCGAAAATAAGTTAAATTCACTTAATTCATCGAAATTAAGTTACATTCATCGAATACATCGAAAATAAGTTAAATTCACTTAATTCATCGAAATTAAGTTACATTCATCGAATACATCGAAAATAAGTTAAATTCACTTAATTCATCGAAATTGAGTTTCATACATCGAATACATCGAAAATAACTTAAATTCACTTAATTCACCGAAATTAAGTTATATTCATCGAATACATCGAAAATAAGTTAAATTCACTTAATTCATCGAAATTGAGTTTCATACATCGAAAATAACTTAAATTCACTTAATTCATCGAAATTAAGTTACATTCATCGAATACATCGAAAATAACTTGAAATCACTTAATTCACCGAAATTAAGTTATATTCATCGAATACATCGAAAATAACTTGAAATCACTTAATTCATCGAAATTAAGTTACATTCATCGAATACATCGAAAATAAGTTAAATTCACTTAATTCATCGAAATTGAGTTTCATACATCGAATACATCGAAAATAACTTAAATTCACTTAATTCATCGAAATTAAGTTACATTCATCGAATACATCGAAAATAACCTGAAATTACTTAATTCATCGAAATTAAGTTACATTCATCGAATACATCGAAAATAAGTTAAATTCACTTAATTCATCGAAATTGAGTTTCATACATCGAATACATCGAAAATAACTTAAATTCACTTAATTCACCGAAATTAAGTTATATTCATCGAATACATCGAAAATAAGTTAAATTCACTTAATTCATCGAAATTAAGTTACATTCATCGAATACATCGAAAATAAGTTAAATTCACTTAATTCATCGCAATTGAGTTACATTCATCGAATACATCGAAAATAAGTTAAATTCACTTAATTCATCGAAATTAAGTTACATTCATCGAATACATCGAAAATAAGTTAAATTCACTTAATTCATCGAAATTGAGTTTCATACATCGAATACATCGAAAATAACTTAAATTCACTTAATTCACCGAAATTAAGTTATATTCATCGAATACATCGAAAATAATTTAAATTCACTTAATTCATCGAAATTGAGTTTCATACATCGAATACATCGAAAATAACTTGAAATCACTTAATTCATCGAAATTAAGTTACATTCATCGAATACATCGAAAATAAGTTAAATTCACTTAATTCATCGAAATTGAGTTTCATACATCGAATACATCGAAAATAAGTTAAATTCACTTAATTCATCGAAATTAAGTTACATTCATCGAATACATCGAAAATAACTTGAAATCACTTAATTCATCGAAATTAAGTTACATTCATCGAATACATCGAAAATAAGTTCAATTCACTTAATTCATCGAAATTGAGTTACATTCATCGAATACATCGAAAATAAGTTAAATTCACTTAATTCATCGAAATTGAGTTTCATACATCGAATACATCGAAAATAAGTTCAATTCACTTAATTCATCGAAATTGAGTTACATTCATCGAATACATCGAAAATAAGTTAAATTCACTTAATTCATCGAAATTGAGTTTCATACATCGAATACATCGAAAATAACTTAAATTCACTTAATTCACCGAAATTAAGTTATATTCATCGAATACATCGAAAATAAGTTCAATTCACTTAATTCATCGAAATTAAGTTACATTCATCGAATACATCGAAAATAAGTTAAATTCACTTAATTCATCGAAATTAAGTTACATTCATCGAATACATCGAAAATAACTTAAATTCACTTAATTCACCGAAATTAAGTTATATTCATCGAATACATCGAAAATAAGTTAAATTCACTTAATTCATCGAAATTGAGTTTCATACATCGAATACATCGAAAATAACTTAAATTCACTTAATTCATCGAAATTAAGTTACATTCATCGAATACATCGAAAATAACTTGAAATCACTTAATTCATCGAAATTAAGTTACATTCATCGAATACATCGAAAATAAGTTCAATTCACTTAATTCATCGAAATTAAGTTATATTTATCGAATACATCGAAAATAAGTTCAATTCACTTAAGTAATTCATCGAAATTAAGTTACATTCATCGAATACATCGAAAATAAGTTCAATTCACTTAATTCATCGAAATCAAGTTACATTCATCGAATACATCGAAAATAACTTGAAATCACTTAATTCATCGAAATCAAGTTACATTCATCGAATACATCGAAAATAACTTGAAATCACTTAATTCATCGAAATCAAGTTACATTCATCGAATACATCGAAAATAAGTTCAATTCACTTAATTCATCGAAATTGAGTTACATTCATCGAATACATCGAAAATAAGTTAAATTCACTTAATTCATCGAAATTGAGTTTCATACATCGAATACATCGAAAATAAGTTCAATTCACTTAATTCATCGAAATTGAGTTACATTCATCGAATACATCGAAAATAAGTTAAATTCACTTAATTCATCGAAATTGAGTTTCATACATCGAATACATCGAAAATAACTTAAATTCACTTAATTCACCGAAATTAAGTTATATTCATCGAATACATCGAAAATAAGTTCAATTCACTTAATTCATCGAAATTAAGTTACATTCATCGAATACATCGAAAATAAGTTAAATTCACTTAATTCATCGAAATTAAGTTACATTCATCGAATACATCGAAAATAACTTAAATTCACTTAATTCACCGAAATTAAGTTATATTCATCGAATACATCGAAAATAAGTTAAATTCACTTAATTCATCGAAATTGAGTTTCATACATCGAATACATCGAAAATAACTTAAATTCACTTAATTCATCGAAATTAAGTTACATTCATCGAATACATCGAAAATAACTTGAAATCACTTAATTCATCGAAATTAAGTTACATTCATCGAATACATCGAAAATAAGTTCAATTCACTTAATTCATCGAAATTAAGTTATATTCATCGAATACATCGAAAATAAGTTCAATTCACTTAAGTAATTCATCGAAATTAAGTTACATTCATCGAATACATCGAAAATAAGTTCAATTCACTTAATTCATCGAAATCAAGTTACATTCATCGAATACATCGAAAATAACTTGAAATCACTTAATTCATCGAAATCAAGTTACATTCATCGAATACATCGAAAATAACTTGAAATCACTTAATTCATCGAAATCAAGTTACATTCATCGAATACATCGAAAATAAGTTCAATTCACTTAATTCATCGAAATTAAGTTACATTCATCGAATACATCGAAAATAAGTTCAATTCACTTAATTCATCGAAATCAAGTTACATTCATCGAATTCATCGAAAATAACTTGAAATCACTTAATTCATCGAAATTAAGTTATATTCATCGAATACATCGAAAATAAGTTAAATTCACTTAATTCATCGAAATTGAGTTTCACACATCGAATACATCGAAAATAACTTAAATTCACTTAATTCACCGAAATTAAGTTATATTCATCGAATACATCGAAAATAATTTAAATTCACTTAATTCATCGAAATTGAGTTTCATACATCGAATACATCGAAAATAACTTGAAATCACTTAAATCATCGAAATTAAGTTACTTTCATCGAATACATCGAAAATAAGTTAAATTCACTTAATTCATCGAAATTGAGTTTCATACATCGAATACATCGAAAATAACTTGAAATCACTTAATTCATCGAAATTAAGTTACATTCATCGAATACATCGAAAATAACTTAAATTCACTTAATTCATCGAAATTAAGTTACATTCATCGAATACATCGAAAATAAGTTAAATTCACTTAATTCATCGAAATTAAGTTACATTCATCGAATACATCGAAAATAACTTGAAATCACTTAATTCATCGAAATTAAGTTACATTCATCGAATACATCGAAAATAAGTTCAATTCACTTAATTCATCGAAATTGAGTTACATTCATCGAATACATCGAAAATAAGTTAAATTCACTTAATTCATCGAAATTGAGTTTCATACATCGAATACATCGAAAATAAGTTCAATTCACTTAATTCATCGAAATTGAGTTACATTCATCGAATACATCGAAAATAAGTTAAATTCACTTAATTCATCGAAATTGAGTTTCATACATCGAATACATCGAAAATAACTTAAATTCACTTAATTCACCGAAATTAGGTTATATTCATCGAATACATCGAAAATAAGTTCAATTCACTTAATTCATCGAAATTAAGTTACATTCATCGAATACATCGAAAATAAGTTAAATTCACTTAATTCATCGAAATTAAGTTACATTCATCGAATACATCGAAAATAAGTTAAATTCACTTAATTCACCGAAATTAAGTTATATTCATCGAATACATCGAAAATAAATTAAATTCACTTAATTCATCGAAATTGAGTTTCATACATCGAATACATCGAAAATAACTTAAATTCACTTAATTCATCGAAATTAAGTTACATTCATCGAATACATCGAAAATAACTTGAAATCACTTAATTCATCGAAATTAAGTTACATTCATCGAATACATCGAAAATAAGTTCAATTCACTTAAGTAATTCATCGAAATTAAGTTACATTCATCGAATACATCGAAAATAAGTTCAATTCACTTAATTCATCGAAATCAAGTTACATTCATCGAATACATCGAAAATAACTTGAAATCACTTAATTCATCGAAATTAAGTTACATTCATCGAATACATCGAAAATAAGTTAAATTCACTTAATTCATCGAAATTGAGTTTCATACATCGAATACATCGAAAATAACTTAAATTCACTTAATTCACCGAAATTAAGTTATATTCATCGAATACATCGAAAATAATTTAAATTCACTTAATTCATCGAAATTGAGTTTCATACATCGAATACATCGAAAATAACTTAAATTCACTTAATTCATCGAAATTAAGTTACATTCATCGAATACATCGAAAATAACTTGAAATCACTTAATTCATCGAAATTAAGTTACATTCATCGAATACATCGAAAATAAGTTAAATTCACTTAATTCATCGAAATTGAGTTTCATACATCGAATACATCGAAAATAACTTAAATTCACTTAATTCACCGAAATTAAGTTATATTCATCGAATACATCGAAAATAAGTTAAATTCACTTAATTCATCGAAATTGAGTTACATTCATCGAATACATCGAAAATAAGTTAAATTCACTTAATTCATCGAAATTAAGTTACATTCATCGAATACATCGAAAATAAGTTAAATTCACTTAATTCATCGAAATTGAGTTTCATACATCGAATACATCGAAAATAACTTAAATTCACTTAATTCACCGAAATTAAGTTATATTCATCGAATACATCGAAAATAAGTTAAATTCACTTAATTCATCGAAATTGAGTTTCATACATCGAATACATCGAAAATAACTTAAATTCACTTAATTCATCGAAATTAAGTTACATTCATCGAATACATCGAAAATAACTTGAAATCACTTAATTCATCGAAATTAAGTTACATTCATCGAGTACATCGAAAATAAGTTCAATTCACTTAATTCATCGAAATTAAGTTATATTCATCGAATACATCGAAAATAAGTTCAATTCACTTAATTCATCGAAATTAAGTTACATTCATCGAATACATCGAAAATAACTTGAAATCACTTAATTCATCGAAATTAAGTTACATTCATCGAATACATCGAAAATAAGTTAAATTCACTTAATTCATCGAAATTGAGTTTCATACATCGAATACATCGAAAATAACTTAAATTCACTTAATTCACCGAAATTAAGTTATATTCATCGAATACATCGAAAATAATTTAAATTCACTTAATTCATCGAAATTGAGTTTCATACATCGAATACATCGAAAATAAGTTAAATTCACTTAATTCATCGAAATTAAGTTACATTCATCGAATACATCGAAAATAACTTGAAATCACTTAATTCATCGAAATTAAGTTACATTCATCGAATACATCGAAAATAAGTTCAATTCACTTAATTCATCGAAATTGAGTTACATTCATCGAATACATCGAAAATAAGTTAAATTCACTTAATTCATCGAAATTGAGTTTCATACATCGAATACATCGAAAATAAGTTCAATTCACTTAATTCATCGAAATTGAGTTACATTCATCGAATACATCGAAAATAAGTTAAATTCACTTAATTCATCGAAATTGAGTTTCATACATCGAATACATCGAAAATAACTTAAATTCACTTAATTCATCGAAATTAAGTTACATTCATCGAATACATCGAAAATAAGTTAAATTCACTTAATTCATCGAAATTAAGTTACATTCATCGAATACATCGAAAATAAGTTCAATTCACTTAATTCATCGAAATTGAGTTACATTCATCGAATACATCGAAAATAAGTTAAATTCACTTAATTCATCGAAATTGAGTTTCATACATCGAATACATCGAAAATAAGTTCAATTCACTTAATTCATCGAAATTAAGTTACATTCATCGAATACATCGAAAATAAGTTAAATTCACTTAATTCATCGAAATTGAGTTTCATACATCGAATACATCGAAAATAACTTAAATTCACTTAATTCACCGAAATTAAGTTATATTCATCGAATACATCGAAAATAAGTTAAATTCACTTAATTCATCGAAATTGAGTTTCATACATCGAATACATCGAAAATAACTTAAATTCACTTAATTCATCGAAATTAAGTTACATTCATCGAATACATCGAAAATAACTTGAAATCACTTAATTCATCGAAATTAAGTTACATTCATCGAATACATCGAAAATAAGTTCAATTCACTTAATTCATCGAAATTAAGTTATATTAATCGAATACATCGAAAATAAGTTCAATTCACTTAAGTAATTCATCGAAATTAAGTTACATTCATCGAATACATCGAAAATAAGTTCAATTCACTTAATTCATCGAAATCAAGTTACATTCATCGAATACATCGAAAATAACTTGAAATCACTTAATTCATCGAAATCAAGTTACATTCATCGAATACATCGAAAATAAGTTCAATTCACTTAATTCATCGAAATTAAGTTACATTCATCGAATACATCGAAAATAAGTTCAATTCACTTAATTCATCGAAATCAAGTTACATTCATCGAATTCATCGAAAATAACTTGAAATCACTTAATTCATCGAAATTAAGTTATATTCATCGAATACATCGAAAATAAGTTAAATTCACTTAATTCATCGAAATTGAGTTTCACACATCGAATACATCGAAAATAACTTGAAATCACTTAATTCATCGAAATTAAGTTACATTCATCGAATACATCGAAAATAAGTTAAATTCACTTAATTCATCGAAATTGAGTTTCATACATTGAATACATCGAAAATAACTTAAATTCACTTAATTCACCGAAATTAAGTTATATTCATCGAATACATCGAAAATAATTTAAATTCACTTAATTCATCGAAATTGAGTTTCATACATCGAATACATCGAAAATAACTTGAAATCACTTAATTCATCGAAATTAAGTTACATTCATCGAATACATCGAAAATAAGTTAAATTCACTTAATTCATCGAAATTGAGTTTCATACATCGAATACATCGAAAATAAGTTAAATTCACTTAATTCATCGAAATTAAGTTACATTCATCGAATACATCGAAAATAACTTGAAATCACTTAATTCATCGAAATTAAGTTACATTCATCGAATACATCGAAAATAAGTTCAATTCACTTAATTCATCGAAATTGAGTTACATTCATCGAATACATCGAAAATAAGTTCAATTCACTTAATTCATCGAAATTGAGTTACATTCATCGAATACATCGAAAATAAGTTAAATTCACTTAATTCATCGAAATTGAGTTTCATACATCGAATACATCGAAAATAACTTAAATTCACTTAATTCACCGAAATTAAGTTATATTCATCGAATACATCGAAAATAAGTTCAATTCACTTAATTCATCGGAATTAAGTTACATTCATCGAATACATCGAAAATAAGTTAAATTCACTTAATTCATCGAAATTAAGTTACATTCATCGAATACATCGAAAATAAGTTAAATTCACTTAATTCATCGAAATTAAGTTACATTCATCGAATACATCGAAAATAACTTGAAATCACTTAATTCATCGAAATTAAGTTACATTCATCGAATACATCGAAAATAAGTTCAATTCACTTAATTCATCGAAATTAAGTTATATTCATCGAATACATCGAAAATAAGTTCAATTCACTTAAGTAATTCATCGAAATTAAGTTACATTCATCGAATACATCGAAAATAAGTTCAATTCACTTAATTCATCGAAATCAAGTTACATTCATCGAATACATCGAAAATAACTTGAAATCACTTAATTCATCGAAATCAAGTTACATTCATCGAATACATCGAAAATAACTTGAAATCACTTAATTCATCGAAATCAAGTTACATTCATCGAATACATCGAAAATAAGTTCAATTCACTTAATTCATCGAAATTAAGTTACATTCATCGAATACATCGAAAATAAGTTCAATTCACTTAATTCATCGAAATCAAGTTACATTCATCGAATTCATCGAAAATAACTTGAAATCACTTAATTCATCGAAATTAAGTTATATTCATCGAATACATCGAAAATAAGTTAAATTCACTTAATTCATCGAAATTGAGTTTCACACATCGAATACACCGAAAATAACTTGAAATCACTTAATTCATCGAAATTAAGTTACATTCATCGAATACATCGAAAATAAGTTAAATTCACTTAATTCATCGAAATTGAGTTTCATACATCGAATACATCGAAAATAACTTAAATTCACTTAATTCATCGAAATTAAGTTACATTCATCGAATACATCGAAAATAAGTTAAATTCACTTAATTCATCGAAATTGAGTTTCACACATCGAATACACCGAAAATAACTTGAAATCACTTAATTCATCGAAATTAAGTTACATTCATCGAATACATCGAAAATAAGTTAAATTCACTTAATTCATCGAAATTGAGTTTCATACATCGAATACATCGAAAATAACTTAAATTCACTTAATTCATCGAAATTAAGTTACATTCATCGAATACATCGAAAATAAGTTAAATTCACTTAATTCATCGAAATTAAGTTACATTCATCGAATACATCGAAAATAACTTAAATTCACTTAATTCATCGAAATTAAGTTACATTCATCGAATACATCGAAAATAAGTTAAATTCACTTAATTCATCGAAATTAAGTTACATTCATCGAATACATCGAAAATAACTTAAATTCACTTAACTCATCGAAATTGAGTTACATTCATCGAATACATCGAAAATAAGTTAAATTCACTTAATTCATCGAAATTGAGTTACATTCATCGAATACATCGAAAATAAGTTAAATTCACTTAATTCATCGAAATTGAGTTTCATACATCGAATACATCGAAAATAAGTTAAATTCACTTAATTCATCGAAATTAAGTTACATTCATCGAATACATCGAAAATAACTTGAAATCACTTAATTCATCGAAATTAAGTTACATTCATCGAATACATCGAAAATAAGTTAAATTCATTTAATTCATCGAAATTGAGTTTCATACATCGAATACATCGAAAATAACTTAAATTCACTTAATTCATCGAAATCAAGTTACATTCATCGAATACATCGAAAATAAGTTAAATTCACTTAATTCATCGAAATTGAGTTTCATACATCGAATACATCGAAAATAAGTTAAATTCACTTAATTCATCGAAATCAAGTTACATTCATCGAATACATCGAAAATAAGTTAAATTCACTTAATTCATCGAAATTGAGTTTCATACATCGAATACATCGAAAATAACTTAAATTCACTTAATTCATCGAAATTAAGTTACATTCATCGAATACATCGAAAATAACTTGAAATCACTTAATTCATCGAAATTAAGTTACATTCATCGAATACATCGAAAATAAGTTAAATTCACTTAATTCATCGAAATTGAGTTTCATACATCGAATACATCGAAAATAACTTAAATTCACTTAATTCATCGAAATTAAGTTACATTCATCGAATACATCGAAAATAACTTGAAATCACTTAATTCATCGAAATTAAGTTACATTCATCGAATACATCGAAAATAAGTTAAATTCACTTAATTCATCGAAATTAAGTTACATTCATCGAATACATCGAAAATAAGTTCAATTCATTTAATTCATCGAAATTAAGTTACATTCATCGAATACATCGAAAATAACTTGAAATCACTTAATTCACCGAAATTGAGTTTCATACATTGAATACATCGAAAATAACTTGAAATCACTTAATTCATCGAAATTAAGTTACATTCATCGAATACATCGAAAATAAGTTCAATTCACTTAATTCATCGAAATTGAGTTTCATACATCGAATACATCGAAAATAACTTGAAATCACTTAATTCATCGAAATTAAGTTACATTCATCGAATACATCGAAAATAAGTTCAATTCACTTAATTCATCGAAATTGAGTTTCATACATTCATCGAATACATCGAAAATAACTTGAAATCACTTAATTCATCGAAATCAAGTTACATTCATCGAATACATCGAAAATAAGTTCAATTCACTTAATTCATCGAAATTAAGTTACATTCATCGAATACATCGAAAATAAGTTCAATTCACTTAATTCTTCGAAATCAAGTTACATTCATCGAATTCATCGAAAATAACTTGAAATCACTTAATTCATCGAAATTAAGTTATATTCATCGAATACATCGAAAATAAGTTAAATTCACTTAATTCATCGAAATTGAGTTTCACACATCGAATACATCGAAAATAACTTGAAATCACTTAATTCATCGAAATTAAGTTACATTCATCGAATACATCGAAAATAAGTTAAATTCACTTAATTCATCGAAATTGAGTTTCATACATCGAATACATCGAAAATAACTTAAATTCACTTAATTCATCGAAATTAAGTTACATTCATCGAATACATCGAAAATAAGTTAAATTCACTTAATTCATCGAAATCAAGTTTCATACATCGAATACATCGAAAATAACTTGAAATCACTTAATTCATCGAAATTAAGTTACATTCATCGAATACATCGAAAATAAGTTAAATTCACTTAATTCATCGAAATTAAGTTACATTCATCGAATACATCGAAAATAACTTAAATTCACTTAATTCATCGAAATTAAGTTACATTCATCGAATACATCGAAAATAAGTTAAATTCACTTAATTCATCGAAATTAAGTTACATTCATCGAATACATCGAAAATAACTTAAATTCACTTAACTCATCGAAATTGAGTTACATTCATCGAATACATCGAAAATAAGTTAAATTCACTTAATTCATCGAAATTGAGTTACATTCATCGAATACATCGAAAATAAGTTAAATTCACTTAATTCATCGAAATTGAGTTTCATACATCGAATACATCGAAAATAAGTTAAATTCACTTAATTCATCGAAATTAAGTTACATTCATCGAATACATCGAAAATAACTTGAAATCACTTAATTCATCGAAACTAAGTTACATTCATCGAATACATCGAAAATAAGTTAAATTCATTTAATTCATCGAAATTGAGTTTCATACATCGAATACATCGAAAATAACTTAAATTCACTTAATTCATCGAAATCAAGTTACATTCATCGAATACATCGAAAATAAGTTAAATTCACTTAATTCATCGAAATTGAGTTTCATGCATCGAATACATCGAAAATAAGTTAAATTCACTTAATTCATCGAAATCAAGTTACATTCATCGAATACATCGAAAATAAGTTAAATTCACTTAATTCATCGAAATTGAGTTTCATACATCGAATACATCGAAAATAACTTAAATTCACTTAATTCATCGAAATTAAGTTACATTCATCGAATACATCGAAAATAATTTGAAATCACTTAATTCATCGAAATTAAGTTACATTCATCGAATACATCGAAAATAAGTTCAATTCACTTAATTCATCGAAATTGAGTTTCATACATCGAATACATCGAAAATAACTTAAATTCACTTAATTCATCGAAATCAAGTTACATTCATCGAATACATCGAAAATAAGTTCAATTCACTTAATTCATCGAAATTGAGTTTCATACATCGAATAAATCGAAAATAACTTAAATTCACTTAATTCATCGAAATTAAGTTACATTCATCGAATACATCGAAAATAACTTGAAATCACTTAATTCATCGAAATTAAGTTACATTCATCGAATACATCGAAAATAAGTTAAATTCACTTAATTCATCGAAATTAAGTTACATTCATCGAATACATCGAAAATAAGTTCAATTCACTTAAGTAATTCATCGAAATTAAGTTACATTCATCGAATACATCGAAAATAAGTTCAATTCACTAAATTCATCGAAATCAAGTTACATTCATCGAATACATCGAAAATAACTTGAAATCACTTAATTCATCGAAATCAAGTTACATTCATCGAATACATCGAAAATAACTTGAAATCACTTAATTCATCGAAATCAAGTTACATTCATCGAATACATCGAAAATAAGTTCAATTCACTTAATTCATCGAAATTAAGTTACATTCATCGAATACATCGAAAATAAGTTCAATTCACTTAATTCATCGAAATCAAGTTACATTCATCGAATTCATCGAAAATAACTTGAAATCACTTAATTCATCGAAATTAAGTTATATTCATCGAATACATCGAAAATAAGTTAAATTCACTTAATTCATCGAAATTGAGTTTCACACATCGAATACACCGAAAATAACTTGAAATCACTTAATTCATCGAAATTAAGTTACATTCATCGAATACATCGAAAATAAGTTAAATTCACTTAATTCATCGAAATTGAGTTTCATACATCGAATACATCGAAAATAACTTAAATTCACTTAATTCATCGAAATTAAGTTACATTCATCGAATACATCGAAAATAAGTTAAATTCACTTAATTCATCGAAATTGAGTTTCACACATCGAATACACCGAAAATAACTTGAAATCACTTAATTCATCGAAATTAAGTTACATTCATCGAATACATCGAAAATAAGTTAAATTCACTTAATTCATCGAAATTGAGTTTCATACATCGAATACATCGAAAATAACTTAAATTCACTTAATTCATCGAAATTAAGTTACATTCATCGAATACATCGAAAATAAGTTAAATTCACTTAATTCATCGAAATTAAGTTACATTCATCGAATACATCGAAAATAACTTAAATTCACTTAATTCATCGAAATTAAGTTACATTCATCGAATACATCGAAAATAAGTTAAATTCACTTAATTCATCGAAATTAAGTTACATTCATCGAATACATCGAAAATAACTTAAATTCACTTAACTCATCGAAATTGAGTTACATTCATCGAATACATCGAAAATAAGTTAAATTCACTTAATTCATCGAAATTGAGTTACATTCATCGAATACATCGAAAATAAGTTAAATTCACTTAATTCATCGAAATTGAGTTTCATACATCGAATACATCGAAAATAAGTTAAATTCACTTAATTCATCGAAATTAAGTTACATTCATCGAATACATCGAAAATAACTTGAAATCACTTAATTCATCGAAATTAAGTTACATTCATCGAATACATCGAAAATAAGTTAAATTCATTTAATTCATCGAAATTGAGTTTCATACATCGAATACATCGAAAATAACTTAAATTCACTTAATTCATCGAAATCAAGTTACATTCATCGAATACATCGAAAATAAGTTAAATTCACTTAATTCATCGAAATTGAGTTTCATACATCGAATACATCGAAAATAACTTAAATTCACTTAATTCATCGAAATCAAGTTACATTCATCGAATACATCGAAAATAAGTTAAATTCACTTAATTCATCGAAATTGAGTTTCATACATCGAATACATCGAAAATAACTTAAATTCACTTAATTCATCGAAATTAAGTTACATTCATCGAATACATCGAAAATAACTTGAAATCACTTAATTCATCGAAATTAAGTTACATTCATCGAATACATCGAAAATAAGTTAAATTCACTTAATTCATCGAAATTGAGTTTCATACATCGAATACATCGAAAATAACTTAAATTCACTTAATTCATCGAAATTAAGTTACATTCATCGAATACATCGAAAATAACTTGAAATCACTTAATTCATCGAAATTAAGTTACATTCATCGAATACATCGAAAATAAGTTAAATTCACTTAATTCATCGAAATTAAGTTACATTCATCGAATACATCGAAAATAAGTTCAATTCACTTAATTCATCGAAATTAAGTTACATTCATCGAATACATCGAAAATAACTTGAAATCACTTAATTCACCGAAATTGAGTTTCATACATTGAATACATCGAAAATAACTTGAAATCACTTAATTCATCGAAATTAAGTTACATTCATCGAATACATCGAAAATAAGTTCAATTCACTTAATTCATCGAAATTGAGTTTCATACATCGAATACATCGAAAATAACTTGAAATCACTTAATTCATCGAAATTAAGTTACATTCATCGAATACATCGAAAATAAGTTCAATTCACTTAATTCATCGAAATTGAGTTTCATACATTCATCGAATACATCGAAAATAACTTGAAATCACTTAATTCATCGAAATCAAGTTACATTCATCGAATACATCGAAAATAAGTTCAATTCACTTAATTCATCGAAATTAAGTTACATTCATCGAATACATCGAAAATAAGTTCAATTCACTTAATTCTTCGAAATCAAGTTACATTCATCGAATTCATCGAAAATAACTTGAAATCACTTAATTCATCGAAATTAAGTTATATTCATCGAATACATCGAAAATAAGTTAAATTCACTTAATTCATCGAAATTGAGTTTCACACATCGAATACATCGAAAATAACTTGAAATCACTTAATTCATCGAAATTAAGTTACATTCATCGAATACATCGAAAATAAGTTAAATTCACTTAATTCATCGAAATTGAGTTTCATACATCGAATACATCGAAAATAACTTAAATTCACTTAATTCATCGAAATTAAGTTACATTCATCGAATACATCGAAAATAAGTTAAATTCACTTAATTCATCGAAATCAAGTTTCATACATCGAATACATCGAAAATAACTTGAAATCACTTAATTCATCGAAATTAAGTTACATTCATCGAATACATCGAAAATAAGTTAAATTCACTTAATTCATCGAAATTAAGTTACATTCATCGAATACATCGAAAATAACTTAAATTCACTTAATTCATCGAAATTAAGTTACATTCATCGAATACATCGAAAATAAGTTAAATTCACTTAATTCATCGAAATTAAGTTACATTCATCGAATACATCGAAAATAACTTAAATTCACTTAACTCATCGAAATTGAGTTACATTCATCGAATACATCGAAAATAAGTTAAATTCACTTAATTCATCGGAATTGAGTTACATTCATCGAATACATCGAAAATAAGTTAAATTCACTTAATTCATCGAAATTGAGTTTCATACATCGAATACATCGAAAATAAGTTAAATTCACTTAATTCATCGAAATTAAGTTACATTCATCGAATACATCGAAAATAACTTGAAATCACTTAATTCATCGAAACTAAGTTACATTCATCGAATACATCGAAAATAAGTTAAATTCATTTAATTCATCGAAATTGAGTTTCATACATCGAATACATCGAAAATAACTTAAATTCACTTAATTCATCGAAATCAAGTTACATTCATCGAATACATCGAAAATAAGTTAAATTCACTTAATTCATCGAAATTGAGTTTCATGCATCGAATACATCGAAAATAAGTTAAATTCACTTAATTCATCGAAATCAAGTTACATTCATCGAATACATCGAAAATAAGTTAAATTCACTTAATTCATCGAAATTGAGTTTCATACATCGAATACATCGAAAATAACTTAAATTCACTTAATTCATCGAAATTAAGTTACATTCATCGAATACATCGAAAATAACTTGAAATCACTTAATTCATCGAAATTAAGTTACATTCATCGAATACATCGAAAATAAGTTCAATTCACTTAATTCATCGAAATTGAGTTTCATACATCGAATACATCGAAAATAACTTAAATTCACTTAATTCATCGAAATCAAGTTACATTCATCGAATACATCGAAAATAAGTTCAATTCACTTAATTCATCGAAATTGAGTTTCATACATCGAATAAATCGAAAATAACTTAAATTCACTTAATTCATCGAAATTAAGTTACATTCATCGAATACATCGAAAATAACTTGAAATCACTTAATTCATCGAAATTAAGTTACATTCATCGAATACATCGAAAATAAGTTAAATTCACTTAATTCATCGAAATTAAGTTACATTCATCGAATACATCGAAAATAAGTTCAATTCACTTAATTCATCGAAATTAAGTTACATTCATCGAATACATCGAAAATAACTTGAAATCACTTAATTCACCGAAATTGAGTTTCATACATTGAATACATCGAAAATAACTTGAAATCACTTAATTCATCGAAATTAAGTTACATTCATCGAATACATCGAAAATAAGTTCAATTCACTTAATTCATCGAAATTGAGTTTCATACATCGAATACATCGAAAATAAGTTCAATTCACTTAATTCATCGAAATTAAGTTACATTCATCGAATACATCGAAAATAACTTGAAATCACTTAATTCATCGAAATTAAGTTACATTCATCGATACATCGAAAATAAGTTAAATTCACTTAATTCATCGAAATTAAGTTACATTCATCGAATACATCGAAAATAACTTGAAATCACTTAATTCACCGAAATTGAGTTTCATACATCGAATACATCGAAAATAACTTGAAATCACTTAATTCATCGAAATTAAGTTACATTCATCGAATACATCGAAAATAAGTTCAATTCACTTAATTCATCGAAATTGAGTTTCATACATCGAATACATCGAAAATAAGTTCAATTCACTTAATTCATCGAAATTAAGTTACATTCATCGAATACATCGAAAATAACTTGAAATCACTTAATTCATCGAAATTAAGTTACATTCATCGAATACATCGAAAATAAGTTAAATTCACTTAATTCATCGAAATTGAGTTTCATACATCGAATACATCGAAAATAACTTGAAATCACTTAATTCATCGAAATTAAGTTACATTCATCGAATACATCGAAAATAAGTTCAATTCACTTAATTCATCGAAATTGAGTTACATTCATCGAATACATCGAAAATAAGTTAAATTCACTTAATTCATCGAAATTGAGTTTCATACATCGAATACATCGAAAATAACTTAAATTCACTTAATTCATCGAAATTAAGTTACATTCATCGAATACATCGAAAATAACTTGAAATCACTTAATTCATCGAAATTAAGTTACATTCATCGAATACATCGAAAATAAGTTCAATTCACTTAATTCATCGAAATTAAGTTACATTCATCGAATACATCGAAAATAAGTTAAATTCACTTAATTCATCGAAATTGAGTTTCATACATCGAATACATCGAAAATAACTTAAATTCACTTAATTCATCGAAATTAAGTTACATTCATCGAATACATCGAAAATAACTTGAAATCACTTAATTCATCGAAATTAAGTTACATTCATCGAATACCTCGAAAATAAGTTCAATTCACTTAATTCATCGAAATTGAGTTACATTCATCGAATACATCGAAAATAAGTTAAATTCACTTAATTCATCGAAATTGAGTTTCATACATCGAATACATCGAAAATAACTTAAATTCACTTAACTCATCGAAATTGAGTTACATTCATCGAATACATCGAAAATAAGTTAAATTCACTTAATTCATCGAAATTGAGTTACATTCATCGAATACATCGAAAATAAGTTAAATTCACTTAATTCATCGAAATTGAGTTTCATACATCGAATACATCGAAAATAAGTTAAATTCACTTAATTCATCGAAATTAAGTTACATTCATCGAATACATCGAAAATAACTTGAAATCACTTAATTCATCGAAATTAAGTTACATTCATCGAATACATCGAAAATAAGTTAAATTCACTTAATTCATCGAAATTGAGTTTCATACATCGAATACATCGAAAATAGCTTAAATTCACTTAATTCATCGAAATCAAGTTACATTCATCGAATACATCGAAAATAAGTTCAATTCACTTAATTCATCGAAATTGAGTTTCATACATCGAATAAATCGAAAATAACTTAAATTCACTTAATTCATCGAAATTAAGTTACATTCATCGAATACATCGAAAATAACTTGAAATCACTTAATTCATCGAAATTAAGTTACATTCATCGAATACATCGAAAATAAGTTAAATTCACTTAATTCATCGAAATTAAGTTACATTCATCGAATACATCGAAAATAAGTTCAATTCACTTAATTCATCGAAATTGAGTTACATTCATCGAATACATCGAAAATAAGTTAAATTCACTTAATTCACCGAAATTGAGTTTCATACATTGAATACATCGAAAATAACTTGAAATCACTTAATTCATCGAAATTAAGTTACATTCATCGAATACATCGAAAATAAGTTCAATTCACTTAATTCATCGAAATTGAGTTTCATACATCGAATACATCGAAAATAAGTTCAATTCACTTAATTCATCGAAATTAAGTTACATTCATCGAATACATCGAAAATAACTTGAAATCACTTAATTCATCGAAATTAAGTTACATTCATCGATACATCGAAAATAAGTTAAATTCACTTAATTCATCGAAATTAAGTTACATTCATCGAATACATCGAAAATAACTTGAAATCACTTAATTCACCGAAATTGAGTTTCATACATCGAATACATCGAAAATAACTTGAAATCACTTAATTCATCGAAATTAAGTTACATTCATCGAATACATCGAAAATAAGTTCAATTCACTTAATTCATCGAAATTGAGTTTCATACATCGAATACATCGAAAATAAGTTCAATTCACTTAATTCATCGAAATTAAGTTACATTCATCGAATACATCGAAAATAACTTGAAATCACTTAATTCATCGAAATTAAGTTACATTCATCGAATACATCGAAAATAAGTTAAATTCACTTAATTCATCGAAATTGAGTTTCATACATCGAATACATCGAAAATAACTTGAAATCACTTAATTCATCGAAATTAAGTTACATTCATCGAATACATCGAAAATAAGTTCAATTCACTTAATTCATCGAAATTGAGTTACATTCATCGAATACATCGAAAATAAGTTAAATTCACTTAATTCATCGAAATTGAGTTTCATACATCGAATACATCGAAAATAACTTAAATTCACTTAATTCATCGAAATTAAGTTACATTCATCGAATACATCGAAAATAACTTGAAATCACTTAATTCATCGAAATTAAGTTACATTCATCGAATACATCGAAAATAAGTTCAATTCACTTAATTCATCGAAATTAAGTTACATTCATCGAATACATCGAAAATAAGTTAAATTCACTTAATTCATCGAAATTGAGTTTCATACATCGAATATATCGAAAATAAGTTAAATTCACTTAATTCATCGAAATTAAGTTACATTCATCGAATACATCGAAAATAACTTGAAATCACTTAATTCATCGAAATTAAGTTACATTCATCGAATACATCGAAAATAAGTTAAATTCACTTAATTCATCGAAATTGAGTTTCATACATCGAATACATCGAAAATAACTTAAATTCACTTAATTCATCGAAATCAAGTTACATTCATCGAATACATCGAAAATAAGTTCAATTCACTTAATTCATCGAAATTGAGTTTCATACATCGAATAAATCGAAAATAACTTAAATTCACTTAATTCATCGAAATTAAGTTACATTCATCGAATACATCGAAAATAACTTGAAATCACTTAATTCATCGAAATTAAGTTACATTCATCGAATACATCGAAAATAAGTTAAATTCACTTAATTCATCGAAATTAAGTTACATTCATCGAATACATCGAAAATAAGTTCAATTCACTTAATTCATCGAAATTGAGTTACATTCATCGAATACATCGAAAATAAGTTAAATTCACTTAATTCACCGAAATTGAGTTTCATACATTGAATACATCGAAAATAACTTGAAATCACTTAATTCATCGAAATTAAGTTACATTCATCGAATACATCGAAAATAAGTTCAATTCACTTAATTCATCGAAATTGAGTTTCATACATCGAATACATCGAAAATAAGTTCAATTCACTTAATTCATCGAAATTAAGTTACATTCATCGAATACATCGAAAATAACTTGAAATCACTTAATTCATCGAAATTAAGTTACATTCATCGATACATCGAAAATAAGTTAAATTCACTTAATTCATCGAAATTAAGTTACATTCATCGAATACATCGAAAATAACTTGAAATCACTTAATTCACCGAAATTGAGTTTCATACATCGAATACATCGAAAATAACTTGAAATCACTTAATTCATCGAAATTAAGTTACATTCATCGAATACATCGAAAATAAGTTCAATTCACTTAATTCATCGAAATTGAGTCATCGAATACATCGAAAATAAGTTCAATTCACTTAATTCATCGAAATTAAGTTACATTCATCGAATACATCGAAAATAACTTGAAATCACTTAATTCATCGAAATTAAGTTACATTCATCGAATACATCGAAAATAAGTTAAATTCACTTAATTCATCGAAATTGAGTTTCATACATCGAATACATCGAAAATAACTTGAAATCACTTAATTCATCGAAATTAAGTTACATTCATCGAATACATCGAAAATAAGTTCAATTCACTTAATTCATCGAAATTGAGTTACATTCATCGAATACATCGAAAATAAGTTAAATTCACTTAATTCATCGAAATTGAGTTTCATACATCGAATACATCGAAAATAACTTAAATTCACTTAATTCATCGAAATTAAGTTACATTCATCGAATACATCGAAAATAACTTGAAATCACTTAATTCATCGAAATTAAGTTACATTCATCGAATACATCGAAAATAAGTTCAATTCACTTAATTCATCGAAATTAAGTTACATTCATCGAATAGGTACATCGAAAATAAGTTAAATTCACTTAATTCATCGAAATTGAGTTTCATACATCGAATACATCGAAAATAACTTAAATTCACTTAATTCATCGAAATTAAGTTACATTCATCGAATACATCGAAAATAACTTGAAATCACTTAATTCATCGAAATTAAGTTACATTCATCGAATACCTCGAAAATAAGTTCAATTCACTTAATTCATCGAAATTGAGTTACATTCATCGAATACATCGAAAATAAGTTAAATTCACTTAATTCATCGAAATTGAGTTTCATACATCGAATACATCGAAAATAACTTAAATTCACTTAACTCATCGAAATTGAGTTACATTCATCGAATACATCGAAAATAAGTTAAATTCACTTAATTCATCGAAATTGAGTTACATTCATCGAATACATCGAAAATAAGTTAAATTCACTTAATTCATCGAAATTGAGTTTCATACATCGAATACATCGAAAATAAGTTAAATTCACTTAATTCATCGAAATTAAGTTACATTCATCGAATACATCGAAAATAACTTGAAATCACTTATTCATCGAAATTAAGTTACATTCATCGAATACATCGAAAATAAGTTAAATTCACTTAATTCATCGAAATTGAGTTTCATACATCGAATACATCGAAAATAACTTAAATTCACTTAATTCATCGAAATCAAGTTACATTCATCGAATACATCGAAAATAAGTTAAATTCACTTAATTCATCGAAATTGAGTTTCATACATCGAACACATCGAAAATAAGTTAAATTCACTTAATTCATCGAAATCAAGTTACATTCATCGAATACATCGAAAATAAGTTAAATTCACTTAATTCATCGAAATTGAGTTTCATACATCGAATACATCGAAAATAACTTAAATTCACTTAATTCATCGAAATTAAGTTACATTCATCGAATACATCGAAAATAACTTGAAATCACTTAATTCATCGAAATTAAGTTACATTCATCGAATACATCGAAAATAAGTTCAATTCACTTAATTCATCGAAATTGAGTTTCATACATCGAATACATCGAAAACAACTTAAATTCACTTAATTCTTCGAAATCAAGTTACATTCATCGAATACATCGAAAATAAGTTAAATTCACTTAATTCATCGAAATTGAGTTTCATACATCGAATACATCGAAAATAACTTAAATTCACTTAATTCATCGAAATTAAGTTACATTCATCGAATACATCGAAAATAACTTGAAATCACTTAATTCATCGAAATTAAGTTACATTCATCGAATACATCGAAAATAAGTTAAATTCACTTAATTCATCGAAATTAAGTTACATTCATTGAATACATCGAAAATAAGTTCAATTCACTTAATTCATCGAAATTAAGTTACATTCATCGAATACATCGAAAATAACTTGAAATCACTTAATTCACCGAAATTGAGTTTCATACATCGAATACATCGAAAATAACTTGAAATCACTTAATTCATCGAAATTAAGTTACATTCATCGAATACATCGAAAATAAGTTCAATTCACTTAATTCATCGAAATTGAGTTTCATACATCGAATACATCGAAAATAACTTAAATTCACTTAATTCATCGAAATTAAGTTACATTCATCGAATACATCGAAAATAACTTGAAATCACTTAATTCATCGAAATTAAGTTACATTCATCGAATACATCGAAAATAAGTTAAATTCACTTAATTCATAGAAATTGAGTTTCATACATCGAATACATCGAAAATTACTTGAAATCACTTAATTCATCGAAATTAAGTTACATTCATCGAATACATCGAAAATAAGTTCAATTCACTTAATTCATCGAAATTGAGTTACATTCATCGAATACATCGAAAATACGTTAAATTCACTTAATTCATCGAAATTGAGTTTCATACATCGAATACATCGAAAATAACTTAAATTCACTTAATTCATCGAAATTAAGTTACATTCATCGAATACATCGAAAATAACTTGAAATCACTTAATTCATCGAAATTAAGTTACATTCATCGAATACATCGAAAATAAGTTCAATTCACTTAATTCATCGAAATTAAGTTACATTCATCGAATACATCGAAAATAAGTTAAATTCACTTAATTCATCGAAATTGAGTTTCATACATCGAATACATCGAAAATAACTTAAATTCACTTAATTCATCGAAATTAAGTTACATTCATCGAATACATCGAAAATAACTTGAAATCACTTAATTCATCGAAATTAAGTTACATTCATCGAATACCTCGAAAATAAGTTCAATTCACTTAATTCATCGAAATTGAGTTACATTCATCGAATACATCGAAAATAAGTTAAATTCACTTAATTCATCGAAATTGAGTTTCATACATCGAATACATCGAAAATAACTTAAATTCACTTAATTCACCGAAATTAAGTTATATTCATCGAATACATCGAAAATAAGTTAAATTCACTTAATTCATCAAAATTAAGTTACATTCATCGAATACATCGAAAATAAGTTAAATTAACTTAATTCATCGAAATTTAGTTTCATACATCGAATACATCGAAAATAACTTGAAATCACTTAATTCATCGAAATTAAGTTACATTCATCGAATACATCGAAAATAACTTGAAATCACTTAATTCATCGAAATTAAGTTACATTCATCGAATACATCGAAAATAAGTTCAATTCACTTAATTCATCGAAATTGAGTTTCATACATCGAATACATCGAAAATAACTTATATTCACTTAATTCATCGAAATCAAGTTACATTCATCGAATTCATCGAAAATAACTTGAAATCACTTAATTCATCGAAATTAAGTTACATTCATCGAATACATCGAAAATAAGTTCAATTCACTTAATTCATCGATATTGAGTTACATTCATCGAAAACATCGAAAATAAGTTAAATTCACTTAATTCATCGAAATCAAGTTACATTCATCGAATTCATCGAAAATAATTTGAAATCACTTAATTCATCGAAATTAAGTTACATTCATCGAATACATCGAAAATAACTTAAATTCACTTAATTCACCGAAATTAAGTTATATTCATCGAATACATCGAAAATAAGTTCAATTCACTTAATTCATCGAAATTAAGTTACATTCATCGAATACATCGAAAATAAGTTAAATTCACTTAATTCATCGAAATTGAGTTTCATACATCGAATACATCGAAAATAACTTATATTCACTTAATTCATCGAAATCAAGTTACATTCATCGAATTCATCGAAAATAACTTGAAATCACTTAATTCATCGAAATTAAGTTACATTCATCGAATACATCGAAAATAAGTTCAATTCACTTAATTCATCGAAATTGAGTTACATTCATCGAATACATCGAAAATAAGTTAAATTCACTTAATTCATCGAAATTGAGTTTCATACATCGAATACATCGAAAATAACTTAAATTCACTTAATTCATCGAAATTAAGTTACATTCATCGAATACATCGAAAATAACTTAAATTCACTTAATTCACCGAAATTAAGTTATATTCATCGAATACATCGAAAATAAATTAAATTCACTTAATTCATCGAAATTAAGTTACATTCATCGAATACATCGAAAATAAGTTAAATTCACTTAATTCATCGAAATTGAGTTACATTCATCGAATACATCGAAAATAAGTTAAATTCAATTAATTCATCGAAATTGAGTTTCATACATCGAATACATCGAAAATAACTTAAATTCACTTAATTCATCGAAATTAAGTTATATTCATCGAATACATCGAAAATAAGTTCAATTCACTTAATTCATCGAAATTAAGTTACATTCATCGAATACATCGAAAATAAGTTCAATTCACTTAATTCATCGAAATTGAGTTACATTCATCGAATACATCGAAAATAAGTTCAATTCACTTAATTCATCGAAATTAAGTTACATTCATCGAATACATCGAAAATAACTTGAAATCACTTAATTCATCGAAATTAAGTTATATTCATCCAATACATCGAAATTAAGTTAAATTCACTTAATTCATCGAAATTGAGTTTCATACATCGAATACATCGAAAATAACTTAAATTCACTTAATTCATCGAAATTAAGTTACATTCATCGAATTCATCGAAAATAAGTTAAATTCACTTAATTCATCGAAATTAAGTTACATTCATCGAATACATCGAAAATAAGTTAAATTCACTTAATTCATCGAAATTGAGTTTCATACATCGAATACATCGAAAATAAGTTCAATTCACTTAATTCATCGAAATTAAGTTACATTCATCGAATACATCGAAAATAACTTGAAATCACTTAATTCATCGAAATTAAGTTATATTCATCCAATACATCGAAAATAAGTTCAATTCACTTAATTCATCGAAATTGAGTTACATTCATCGAATACATCGAAAATAAGTTAAATTCACTTAATTCATCGAAATTGAGTTTCATATATCGAATACATCGAAAATAACTTAAATTCACTTAATTCATCGAAATTAAGTTATATTCATCGAATACATCGAAAATAAGTTCAATTCACTTAATTCATCGAAATTAAGTTACATTCATCGAATACATCGAAAATAAGTTCAATTCACTTAATTCATCGAAATTGAGTTACATTCATCGAATACATCGAAAATAAGTTAAATTCACTTAATTCATCGAAATTGAGTTTCATACATCGAATACATCGAAAATAATTTGAAATCACTTAATTCATCGAAATTAAGTTACATTCATCGAATACATCGAAAATAAGTTCAATTCACTTAATTCATCGAAATTAAGTTACATTCATCGAATACATCGAAAATAAGTTAAATTCACTTAATTAATCGAAATTGAGTTTCATACATCGAATACATCGAAAATAACTTGAAATCACTTAATTCATCGAAATTGAGTTTCATACATCGAATTTATCGAAAATAACTTAAATTCACTTAATTCATCGAAATCAAGTTACATTCATCGAATACATCGAAAATAAGTTAAATTCACTTAATTCATCGAAATTGAGTTTCATACATCGAATACATCGAAAATAACTTAAATTCACTTAATTCATCGAAATTAAGTTACATTCATCGAATACATCGAAAATAACTTGAAATCACTTAATTCATCGAAATTAAGTTACATTCATCGAATACATCGAAAATAAGTTCAATTCACTTAATTCATCGAAATTGAGTTACATTCATCGAATACATCGAAAATAAGTTAAATTCACTTAATTCATCGAAATTAAGTTACATTCATCGAATACATCGAAACAATTTAAATTCACTTAATTCATCGAAATTAAGTTACATTCATCGAATACATCGAAAATAAGTTCAATTCACTTAATTCATCGAAATTGAGTTACATTCATCGAATACATCGAAAATAAGTTAAATTCACTTAATTCATCGAAATTGAGTTTCATACATCGAATACATCGAAAATAACTTAAATTCACTTAATTCATCGAAATCAAGTTACATTCATCGAATTCATCGAAAATAACTTGAAATCACTTAATTCATCGAAATTAAGTTACATTCATCGAATACATCGAAAATAAGTTCAATTCACTTAATTCATCGAAATTGAGTTACATTCATCGAATACATCGAAAATAAGTTAAATTCACTTAATTCATCGAAATTAAGTTACATTCATCGAATACATCGAAAATAACTTAAATTCACTTAATTCATCGAAATCAAGTTACATTCATCGAATTCAGCGAAAATAAGTTAAATTCACTTAATTCATCGAAATTGAGTTTCATACATCGAATACATCGAAAATAACTTAAATTCACTTAATTCATCGAAATTAAGTTACATTCATCGAATACATCGAAAATAACTTAAATTCACTTAATTTACCGAAATTAAGTTATATTCATCGAATACATCGAAAATAAGTTAAATTCACTTAATTCATCGAAATTAAGTTACATTCATCGAATACATCGAAAATAAGTTAAGTTCACTTAATTCATCGAAATTGAGTTTCATACATCGAATACATCGAAAATAACTTAAATTCACTTAATTCATCGAAATTAAGTTACATTCATCGAATTTCATCGAAAATAACTTAAATTCACTTAATTCACCGAAATTAAGTTATATTCATCGAATACATCGAAAATAAGTTCAATTCACTTAATTCATCGAAATTAAGTTACATTCATCGAATACATCGAAAATAAGTTAAATTCACTTAATTCATCGAAATTGAGTTTCATACATCGAATACATCGAAAATAACTTATATTCACTTAATTCATCGAAATCAAGTTACATTCATCGAATTCATCGAAAATAACTTGAAATCACTTAATTCATCGAAATTAAGTTACATTCATCGAATACATCGAAAATAAGTTCAATTCACTTAATTCATCGAAATTGAGTTACATTCATCGAATACATCGAAAATAAGTTAAATTCACTTAATTCATCGAAATTGAGTTTCATACATCGAATACATCGAAAATAACTTAAATTCACTTAATTCATCGAAATTAAGTTACATTCATCGAATACATCGAAAATAACTTAAATTCACTTAATTCACCGAAATTAAGTTATATTCATCGAATACATCGAAAATAAGTTAAATTCACTTAATTCATCGAAATTAAGTTACATTCATCGAATACATCGAAAATAAGTTAAATTCACTTAATTCATCGAAATTGAGTTACATTCATCGAATACATCGAAAATAAGTTAAATTCAATTAATTCATCGAAATTGAGTTTCATACATCGAATACATCGAAAATAACTTAAATTCACTTAATTCATCGAAATCAAGTTACATTCATCGAATTCATCGAAAATAACTTGAAATCACTTAATTCATCGAAATTAAGTTACATTCATCGAATACATCGAAATTAAGTTAAATTCACTTAATTCATCGAAATTGAGTTCCATACATCGAATACATCGAAAATAACTTAAATTCACTTAATTCATCGAAATTAAGTTACATTCATCGAATTCATCGAAAATAAGTTAAATTCACTTAATTCATCGAAATTAAGTTACATTCATCGAATACATCGAAAATAAGTTAAATTCACTTAATTCATCGAAATTGAGTTTCATACATCGAATACATCGAAAATAAGTTCAATTCACTTAATTCATCGAAATTAAGTTACATTCATCGAATACATCGAAAATAACTTGAAATCACTTAATTCATCGAAATTAAGTTATATTCATCGAATACATCGAAAATAAGTTCAATTCACTTAATTCATCGAAATTGAGTTACATTCATCGAATACATCGAAAATAAGTTAAATTCACTTAATTCATCGAAATTGAGTTTCATATATCGAATACATCGAAAATAACTTAAATTCACTTAATTCATCGAAATTAAGTTATATTCATCGAATACATCGAAAATAAGTTCAATTCACTTAATTCATCGAAATTAAGTTACATTCATCGAATACATCGAAAATAAGTTCAATTCACTTAATTCATCGAAATTGAGTTACATTCATCGAATACATCGAAAATAAGTTAAATTCACTTAATTCATCGAAATTGAGTTTCATACATCGAATACATCGAAAATAATTTGAAATCACTTAATTCATCGAAATTAAGTTACATTCATCGAATACATCGAAAATAAGTTCAATTCACTTAATTCATCGAAATTAAGTTACATTCATCGAATACATCGAAAATAAGTTAAATTCACTTAATTAATCGAAATTGAGTTTCATACATCGAATACATCGAAAATAACTTGAAATCACTTAATTCATCGAAATTGAGTTTCATACATCGAATTCATCGAAAATAACTTAAATTCACTTAATTCATCGAAATCAAGTTACATTCATCGAATACATCGAAAATAAGTTAAATTCACTTAATTCATCGAAATTGAGTTTCATACATCGAATACATCGAAAATAACTTAAATTCACTTAATTCATCGAAATTAAGTTGCATTCATCGAATACATCGAAAATAACTTGAAATCACTTAATTCATCGAAATTAAGTTACATTCATCGAATACATCGAAAATAAGTTCAATTCACTTAATTCATCGAAATTGAGTTACATTCATCGAATACATCGAAAATAAGTTAAATTCACTTAATTCATCGAAATTAAGTTACATTCATCGAATTCATCGAAAATAACTTGAAATCACTTAATTCATCGAAATTAAGTTACATTCATCGAATACATCGAAAATAAGTTCAATTCACTTAATTCATCGAAATAGAGTTACATTCATCGAATACATCGAAAATAAGTTAAATTCACTTAATTCATCGAAATTGAGTTTCATACATCGAATACATCGAAAATAACTTAAATTCACTTAATTCATCGAAATCAAGTTACATTCATCGAATTCATCGAAAATAGCTTGAAATCACTTAATTCATCGAAATTAAGTTACATTCATCGAATACATCGAAAATAAGTTCAATTCACTTAATTCATCGAAATTGAGTTACATTCATCGAATACATCGAAAATAAGTTAAATTCACTTAATTCATCGAAATTAAGTTACATTCATCGAATACATCGAAAATAACTTAAATTCACTTAATTCATCGAAATCAAGTTACATTCATCGAATTCAGCGAAAATAAGTTACATTCACTTAATTCATCGAAATTGAGTTTCATACATCGAATACATCGAAAATAACTTAAATTCACTTAATTCATCGAAATTAAGTTACATTCATCGAATACATCGAAAATAACTTAAATTCACTTAATTTACCGAAATTAAGTTATATTCATCGAATACATCGAAAATAAGTTAAATTCACTTAATTCATCGAAATTAAGTTACATTCATCGAATACATCGAAAATAAGTTCAATTCACTTAATTCATCGAAATTGAGTTACATTCATCGAATACATCGAAAATAAGTTAAATTCACTTAATTCATCGAAATTAAGTTACATTCATCGAATACATCGAAAATAACTTAAATTCACTTAATTCATCGAAATCAAGTTACATTCATCGAATTCATCGAAAATAACTTGAAATCACTTAATTCATCGAAATTAAGTTACATTCATCGAATACATCGAAAATAAGTTCAATTCACTTAATTCATCGAAATTGAGTAACATTCATCGAATACATCGAAAATAAGTTAAATTCACTTAATTCATCGAAATTGAGTTTCATACATCGAATACATCGAAAATAACTTAAATTCACTTAATTCACCGAAATTAAGTTATATTCATCGAATACATCGAAAATAAGTTAAATTCACTTAATTCATCGAAATTGAGTTTCATACATCGAATACATCGAAAATAACTTAAATTCACTTAATTCACCGAAATTAAGTTATATTCATTGAATACATCGAAAATAAGTTAAATTCACTTAATTCATCGAAATTGAGTTTCATACATCGAATACATCGAAAATAACTTAAATTCACTTAATTCATCGAAATCAAGTTACATTCATCGAATTCATCGAAAATATCTTGAAATCACTTAATTCATCGAAATTAAGTTACATTCATCGAATACATCGAAAATAAGTTAAATTCACTTAATTCATCGAAATTAAGTTACATTCATCGAATACATCGAAAATAAGTTAAATTCACTTAATTCATCGAAATTGAGTTTCATACATCGAATACATCGAAAATAACTTGAAATCACTTAATTCATCGAAATTGAGTTTCATACATCGAATACATCGAAAATAACTTAAATTCACTTAATTCATCGAAATCAAGTTACATTCATCGAATTCATCGAAAATAACTTGAAATCACTTAATTCATCGAAATTAAGTTACATTCATCGAATACATCGAAAATAAGTTAAATTCCCTTAATTCATCGAAATTAAGTTACATTCATCGAATACATCGAAAATAAGTTAAATTCACTTAATTCATCGAAATTGAGTTTCATACATCGAATACATCGAAAATAACTTGAAATCACTTAATTCATCGAAATTGAGTTTCATACATCGAATACATCGAAAATAACTTAAATTCACTTAATTCATCGAAATTAAGTTACATTCATCGAATACATCGAAAATAACTTAAATTCACTTAATTCATCGAAATTAAGTTACATTCATAGAATACATCGAAAATAAGTTAAATTCAATTAATTCGTCGAAATTGAGTTACATTCATCGAATACATCGAAAATAAGTTCAATTCACTTAATTCATCGAAATTAAGTTACATTCATCGAATACATCGAAAATAACTTAAATTCACTTAATTCATCGAAATTAAGTTACATTCATCGAATACATCGAAAATAAGTTCAATTCACTTAATTCATCGAAATTAAGTTACATTCATCGAATACATCGAAAATAAGTTCAATTCACTTAATTCATCGAAATTAAGTTACATTCATCGAATACATCGAAAATAACTTAAATTCACTTAATTCATCGAAATTAAGTTACATTCATCGAATACATCGAAAATAACTTAAATTCACTTAATTCATCGAAATTAAGTTACATTCATCGAATACATCGAAAATAAGTTAAATTCACTTAATTCATCGAAATTGAGTTACATTCATCGAATACATCGAAAATAAGTTAAATTCACTTAATTCATCGAAATTAAGTTACATTCATCGAATACATCGAAAATAACTTAAATTCACTTAATTCATCGAAATCAAGTTACATTCATCGAATTCATCGAAAATAACTTGAAAACACTTAATTCATCGAAATTGAGTTTCATACATCGAATACATCGAAAATAACTTAAATTCACTTAATTCATCGAAATCAAGTTACATTCATCGAATTCATCGAAAATAACTTGAAATCACTTAATTCATCGAAATTAAGTTACATTCATCGAATACATCGAAAATAAGTTAAATTCACTTAATTCATCGAAATTGAGTTTCATACATCGAATACATCGAAAATAAGTTCAATTCACTTAATTCATCGAAATTAAGTTACATTCATCGAATACATCGAAAATAACTTGAAATCACTTAATTCATCGAAATTAAGTTATATTCATCCAATACATCGAAAATAAGTTCAATTCACTTAATTCATCGAAATTGAGTTACATTCATCGAATACATCGAAAATAAGTTAAATTCACTTAATTCATCGAAATTGAGTTTCATATATCGAATACATCGAAAATAACTTAAATTCACTTAATTCATCGAAATTAAGTTATATTCATCGAATACATCGAAAATAAGTTCAATTCACTTAATTCATCGAAATTAAGTTACATTCATCGAATACATCGAAAATAAGTTCAATTCACTTAATTCATCGAAATTGAGTTACATTCATCGAATACATCGAAAATAAGTTAAATTCACTTAATTCATCGAAATTGAGTTTCATACATCGAATACATCGAAAATAATTTGAAATCACTTAATTCATCGAAATTAAGTTACATTCATCGAATACATCGAAAATAAGTTCAATTCACTTAATTCATCGAAATTAAGTTACATTCATCGAATACATCGAAAATAAGTTAAATTCTCTTAATTAATCGAAATTGAGTTTCATACATCGAATACATCGAAAATAACTTGAAATCACTTAATTCATCGAAATTGAGTTTCATACATCGAATTTATCGAAAATAACTTAAATTCACTTAATTCATCGAAATCAAGTTACATTCATCGAATACATCGAAAATAAGTTAAATTCACTTAATTCATCGAAATTGAGTTTCATACATCGAATACATCGAAAATAACTTAAATTCACTTAATTCATCGAAATTAAGTTACATTCATCGAATACATCGAAAATAACTTGAAATCACTTAATTCATCGAAATTAAGTTACATTCATCGAATACATCGAAAATAAGTTCAATTCACTTAATTCATCGAAATTGAGTTACATTCATCGAATACATCGAAAATAAGTTAAATTCACTTAATTCATCGAAATTAAGTTACATTCATCGAATTCATCGAAAATAACTTGAAATCACTTAATTCATCGAAATTAAGTTACATTCATCGAATACATCGAAAATAAGTTCAATTCACTTAATTCATCGAAATTGAGTTACATTCATCGAATACATCGAAAATAAGTTAAATTCACTTAATTCATCGAAATTGAGTTTCATACATCGAATACATCGAAAATAACTTAAATTCACTTAATTCATCGAAATCAAGTTACATTCATCGAATTCATCGAAAATAACTTGAAATCACTTAATTCATCGAAATTAAGTTACATTCATCGAATACATCGAAAATAAGTTCAATTCACTTAATTCATCGAAATTGAGTTACATTCATCGAATACATCGAAAATAAGTTAAATTCACTTAATTCATCGAAATTAAGTTACATTCATCGAATACATCGAAAATAACTTAAATTCACTTAATTCATCGAAATCAAGTTACATTCATCGAATTCAGCGAAAATAAGTTAAATTCACTTAATTCATCGAAATTGAGTTTCATACATCGAATACATCGAAAATAACTTAAATTCACTTAATTCATCGAAATTAAGTTACATTCATCGAATACATCGAAAATAACTTAAATTCACTTAATTTACCGAAATTAAGTTATATTCATCGAATACATCGAAAATAAGTTAAATTCACTTAATTCATCGAAATTAAGTTACATTCATCGAATACATCGAAAATAAGTTAAATTCACTTAATTCATCGAAATTGAGTTTCATACATCGAATACATCGAAAATAACTTAAATTCACTTAATTCATCGAAATTAAGTTACATTCATCGAATTTCATCGAAAATAACTTAAATTCACTTAATTCACCGAAATTAAGTTATATTCATCGAATACATCGAAAATAAGTTCAATTCACTTAATTCATCGAAATTAAGTTACATTCATCGAATACATCGAAAATAAGTTAAATTCACTTAATTCATCGAAATTGAGTTTCATACATCGAATACATCGAAAATAACTTATATTCACTTAATTCATCGAAATCAAGTTACATTCATCGAATTCATCGAAAATAACTTGAAATCACTTAATTCATCGAAATTAAGTTACATTCATCGAATACATCGAAAATAAGTTCAATTCACTTAATTCATCGAAATTGAGTTACATTCATCGAATACATCGAAAATAAGTTAAATTCACTTAATTCATCGAAATTGAGTTTCATACATCGAATACATCGAAAATAACTTAAATTCACTTAATTCATCGAAATTAAGTTACATTCATCGAATACATCGAAAATAACTTAAATTCACTTAATTCACCGAAATTAAGTTATATTCATCGAATACATCGAAAATAAGTTAAATTCACTTAATTCATCGAAATTAAGTTACATTCATCGAATACATCGAAAATAAGTTAAATTCACTTAATTCATCGAAATTGAGTTACATTCATCGAATACATCGAAAATAAGTTAAATTCAATTAATTCATCGAAATTGAGTTTCATACATCGAATACATCGAAAATAACTTAAATTCACTTAATTCATCGAAATCAAGTTACATTCATCGAATTCATCGAAAATAACTTGAAATCACTTAATTCATCGAAATTAAGTTACATTCATCGAATACATCGAAATTAAGTTAAATTCACTTAATTCATCGAAATTGAGTTCCATACATCGAATACATCGAAAATAACTTAAATTCACTTAATTCATCGAAATTAAGTTACATTCATCGAATTCATCGAAAATAAGTTAAATTCACTTAATTCATCGAAATTAAGTTACATTCATCGAATACATCGAAAATAAGTTAAATTCACTTAATTCATCGAAATTGAGTTTCATACATCGAATACATCGAAAATAAGTTCAATTCACTTAATTCATCGAAATTAAGTTACATTCATCGAATACATCGAAAATAACTTGAAATCACTTAATTCATCGAAATTAAGTTATATTCATCGAATACATCGAAAATAAGTTCAATTCACTTAATTCATCGAAATTGAGTTACATTCATCGAATACATCGAAAATAAGTTAAATTCACTTAATTCATCGAAATTGAGTTTCATATATCGAATACATCGAAAATAACTTAAATTCACTTAATTCATCGAAATTAAGTTATATTCATCGAATACATCGAAAATAAGTTCAATTCACTTAATTCATCGAAATTAAGTTACATTCATCGAATACATCGAAAATAAGTTCAATTCACTTAATTCATCGAAATTGAGTTACATTCATCGAATACATCGAAAATAAGTTAAATTCACTTAATTCATCGAAATTGAGTTTCATACATCGAATACATCGAAAATAATTTGAAATCACTTAATTCATCGAAATTAAGTTACATTCATCGAATACATCGAAAATAAGTTCAATTCACTTAATTCATCGAAATTAAGTTACATTCATCGAATACATCGAAAATAAGTTAAATTCACTTAATTAATCGAAATTGAGTTTCATACATCGAATACATCGAAAATAACTTGAAATCACTTAATTCATCGAAATTGAGTTTCATACATCGAATTCATCGAAAATAACTTAAATTCACTTAATTCATCGAAATCAAGTTACATTCATCGAATACATCGAAAATAAGTTAAATTCACTTAATTCATCGAAATTGAGTTTCATACATCGAATACATCGAAAATAACTTAAATTCACTTAATTCATCGAAATTAAGTTGCATTCATCGAATACATCGAAAATAACTTGAAATCACTTAATTCATCGAAATTAAGTTACATTCATCGAATACATCGAAAATAAGTTCAATTCACTTAATTCATCGAAATTGAGTTACATTCATCGAATACATCGAAAATAAGTTAAATTCACTTAATTCATCGAAATTAAGTTACATTCATCGAATTCATCGAAAATAACTTGAAATCACTTAATTCATCGAAATTAAGTTACATTCATCGAATACATCGAAAATAAGTTCAATTCACTTAATTCATCGAAATAGAGTTACATTCATCGAATACATCGAAAATAAGTTAAATTCACTTAATTCATCGAAATTGAGTTTCATACATCGAATACATCGAAAATAACTTAAATTCACTTAATTCATCGAAATCAAGTTACATTCATCGAATTCATCGAAAATAACTTGAAATCACTTAATTCATCGAAATTAAGTTACATTCATCGAATACATCGAAAATAAGTTCAATTCACTTAATTCATCGAAATTGAGTTACATTCATCGAATACATCGAAAATAAGTTAAATTCACTTAATTCATCGAAATTAAGTTACATTCATCGAATACATCGAAAATAACTTAAATTCACTTAATTCATCGAAATCAAGTTACATTCATCGAATTCAGCGAAAATAAGTTAAATTCACTTAATTCATCGAAATTGAGTTTCATACATCGAATACATCGAAAATAACTTAAATTCACTTAATTCATCGAAATTAAGTTACATTCATCGAATACATCGAAAATAACTTAAATTCACTTAATTTACCGAAATTAAGTTATATTCATCGAATACATCGAAAATAAGTTAAATTCACTTAATTCATCGAAATTAAGTTACATTCATCGAATACATCGAAAATAAGTTAAATTCACTTAATTCATCGAAATTGAGTTTCATACATCGAATACATCGAAAATAACTTAAATTCACTTAATTCATCGAAATTAAGTTACATTCATCGAATTCATCGAAAATAACTTGAAATCACTTAATTCATCGAAATTAAGTTACATTCATCGAATACATCGAAAATAAGTTCAATTCACTTAATTCATCGAAATTGAGTTACATTCATCGAATACATCGAAAATAAGTTAAATTCACTTAATTCATCGAAATTAAGTTACATTCATCGAATACATCGAAAATAACTTAAATTCACTTAATTCATCGAAATCAAGTTACATTCATCGAATTCATCGAAAATATCTTGAAATCACTTAATTCATCGAAATTGAGTTTCATACATCGAATACATCGAAAATAACTTAAATTCACTTAATTCATCGAAATTAAGTTACATTCATCGAATACATCGAAAATAACTTAAATTCACTTAATTTACCGAAATTAAGTTATATTCATCGAATACATCGAAAATAAGTTAAATTCACTTAATTCATCGAAATTAAGTTACATTCATCGAATACATCGAAAATAAGTTAAATTCACTTAATTCATCGAAATTGAGTTTCATACATCGAATACATCGAAAATAACTTAAATTCACTTAATTCATCGAAATTAAGTTACATTCATCGAATTCATCGAAAATAACTTGAAATCACTTAATTCATCGAAATTAAGTTACATTCATCGAATACATCGAAAATAAGTTCAATTCACTTAATTCATCGAAATTGAGTAACATTCATCGAATACATCGAAAATAAGTTAAATTCTCTTAATTCATCGAAATTGAGTTTCATACATCGAACACATCGAAAATAACTTAAATTCACTTAATTCACCGAAATTAAGTTATATTCATCGAATACATCGAAAATAAGTTAAATTCACTTAATTCATCGAAATTGAGTTTCATACATCGAATACATCGAAAATAACTTAAATTCACTTAATTCACCGAAATTAAGTTATATTCATCGAATACATCGAAAATAAGTTAAATTCACTTAATTCATCGAAATTGAGTTTCATACATCGAATACATCGAAAATAACTTAAATTCACTTAATTCATCGAAATCAAGTTACATTCATCGAATTCATCGAAAATATCTTGAAATCACTTAATTCATCGAAATTAAGTTACATTCATCGAATACATCGAAAATAAGTTAAATTCACTTAATTCATCGAAATTAAGTTACATTCATCGAATACATCGAAAATAAGTTAAATTCACTTAATTCATCGAAATTGAGTTTCATACATCGAATACATCGAAAATAACTTGAAATCACTTAATTCATCGAAATTGAGTTTCATACATCGAATACATCGAAAATAACTTAAATTCACTTAATTCATCGAAATCAAGTTACATTCATCGAATTCATCGAAAATAACTTGAAATCACTTAATTCATCGAAATTAAGTTACATTCATCGAATACATCGAAAATAAGTTAAATTCCCTTAATTCATCGAAATTAAGTTACATTCATCGAATACATCGAAAATAAGTTAAATTCACTTAATTCATCGAAATTGAGTTTCATACATCGAATACATCGAAAATAACTTGAAATCACTTAATTCATCGAAATTGAGTTTCATACATCGAATACATCGAAAATAACTTAAATTCACTTAATTCATCGAAATTAAGTTACATTCATCGAATACATCGAAAATAACTTAAATTCACTTAATTCATCGAAATTAAGTTACATTCATCGAATACATCGAAAATAAGTTAAATTCAATTAATTCGTCGAAATTGAGTTACATTCATCGAATACATCGAAAATAAGTTCAATTCACTTAATTCATCGAAATTAAGTTACATTCATCGAATACATCGAAAATAACTTAAATTCACTTAATTCATCGAAATTAAGTTACATTCATCGAATACATCGAAAATAAGTTCAATTCACTTAATTCATCGAAATTAAGTTACATTCATCGAATACATCGAAAATAAGTTCAATTCACTTAATTCATCGAAATTAAGTTACATTCATCGAATACATCGAAAATAACTTAAATTCACTTAATTCATCGAAATTAAGTTACATTCATCGAATACATCGAAAATAACTTAAATTCACTTAATTCATCGAAATTAAGTTACATTCATCGAATACATCGAAAATAAGTTAAATTCACTTAATTCATCGAAATTGAGTTACATTCATCGAATACATCGAAAATAAGTTAAATTCACTTAATTCATCGAAATTAAGTTACATTCATCGAATACATCGAAAATAACTTAAATTCACTTAATTCATCGAAATCAAGTTACATTCATCGAATTCATCGAAAATAACTTGAAAACACTTAATTCATCGAAATTGAGTTTCATACATCGAATACATCGAAAATAACTTAAATTCACTTAATTCATCGAAATCAAGTTACATTCATCGAATTCATCGAAAATAACTTGAAATCACTTAATTCATCGAAATTAAGTTACATTCATCGAATACATCGAAACTAAGTTCAATTCACTTAATTCATCGAAATTGAGTTTCATACATCGAATACATCGAAAATAACTTAAATTCACTTAATTCATCGAAATCAAGTTACATTCATCGAATACATCGAAAATAAGTTAAATTCACTTAATTCATCGAAATTGAGTTTCATACATCGAATACATCGAAAATAACTTAAATTCACTTAATTCATCGAAATTAAGTTACATTCATCGAATACATCGAAAATAAGTTAAATTCACTTAATTCATCGAAATTGAGTTTCATACATCGAATACATCGAAAATAACTTGAAATCACTTAATTCATCGAAATTGAGTTTCATACATCGAATACATCGAAAATAACTTAAATTCACTTAATTCATCGAAATCAAGTTACATTCATCGAATACATCGAAAATAAGTTAAATTCACTTAATTCATCGAAATTGAGTTTCATACATCGAATACATCGAAAATAACTTAAATTCACTTAATTCATCGAAATTAAGTTACATTCATCGAATACATCGAAAATAAGTTAAATTCACTTAATTCATCGAAATTGAGTTTCATACATCGAATACATCGAAAATAACTTAAATTCACTTAATTCATCGAAATTAAGTTACATTCATCGAATACATCGAAAATAAGTTAAATTCACTTAATTCATCGAAATCAAGTTACATTCATCGAATACATCGAAAATAAGTTAAATTCACTTAATTCATCGAAATTGAGTTTCATACATCGAATACATCGAAAATAACTTAAATTCACTTAATTCATCGAAATCAAGTTACATTCATCGAATACATCGCAAATAAGTTAAATTCACTTAATTCATCGAATACATCAAAAATAAGTTCAATTCACTTAATTCATCGAAATTGAGTTACATTCATCGAATACATCGAAAATAACTTGAAATCACTTAATTCATCGAAATTAAGTTACATTCATCGAATACATCGAAAATAAGTTCAATTCACTTAATTCACCGAAATTGAGTTACATTCATCGAATACATCGAAAATAACTTAAATTCACTTAATTCATCGAAATCAAGTTACATTCATCGAATTCATCGAAAATAAGTTCAATTCACTTAATTCATCGAAATTGAGTTACATTCATCGAATACATCGAAAATAAGTTCAATTCACTTAATTCATCGAAATTGAGTTACATTCATCGAATACATCGAAAATAACTTGAAATCACTTAATTCATCGAAATTAAGTTACATTCATCGAATACATCGAAAATAAGTTCAATACACTTAATTCATCGAAATTGAGTTACATTCATCGAATACATCGAAAATAACTTAAATTCACTTAATTCATCGAAATTAAGTTACATTCATCGAATACTTCGAAAATAAGTTAAATTCACTTAATTCATCGAAATTAAGTTACATTCATCGAATACATCGAAAATAAGTTAAATTCACTTAATTCATCGAAATTGAGTTTCATACATCGAATACATCGAAATTAACTTGAAATCACTTAATTCATCGAAATTAAGTTACATTCATCGAATACATCGAAAATAAGTTAAATTCACTTAATTCATCGAAATTGAGTTTCATACATCGAATACATCGAAAATAACTTGAAATCACTTAATTCATCGAAATTAAATTACATTCATCGAATACATCGAAAATAAGTTAAATTCACTTAATTCATCGAAATTGAGTTTCATACATCGAATACATCGAAAATAACTTGAAATCACTTAATTCATCGAAATTAAGTTACATTCATCGAATACATCGAAAATAAGTTAAATTCACTTAATTCATCGAAATTAAGTTACATTCATCAAATACATCGAAAATAAGTTCAATTCACTTAATTCATCGAAATTGAGTTACATTCATCGAATACATCTAAAATAAGTTAAATTCACTTAATTCATCGAAATTGAGTTTCATACATCGAATACATCGAAAATAACTTGAAATCACTTAATTCATCGAAATTAAGTTACATTCATCGAATACATCGAAAATAAGTTCAATTCACTTAATTCATCGAAATTGAGTTACATTCATCGAATACATCGAAAATAAGTTCAATTCACTTAATTCATCGAAATTGAGTTACATTCATCGAATACATCGAAAATAACTTGAAATCACTTAATTCATCGAAATTAAGTTACATTCATCGAATACATCGAAAATAAGTTCAATTCACTTAATTCATCGAAATTGAGTTACATTCATCGAATACATCGAAAATAACTTAAATTCACTTAATTCATCGAAATTAAGTTACATTCATCGAATACATCGAAAATAAGTCAAATTCACTTAATTCATCGAAATTAAGTTACATTCATCGAATACATCGAAAATAAGTTAAATTCACTTAATTCATCGAAATTGAGTTTCATACATCGAATACATCGAAAATAACTTGAAATCACTTAATTCATCGAAATTAAGTTACATTCATCGAATACATCGAAAATAAGTTAAATTCACTTAATTCATCGAAATTGAGTTTCATACATCGAATACATCGAAAATAACTTAAATTCACTTAATTCACCGAAATTAAGTTATATTCATCGAATACATCGAAAATAAGTTCAATTCACTTAATTCATCGAAATTAAGTTACATTCATCGAATACATCGAAAATAAGTTCAATTCACTTAATTCATCGAAATTGAGTTACATTCATCGAATACATCGAAAATAAGTTAAATTCACTTAATTCATCGAAATTGAGTTACATTCATCGAATACATCGAAAATAAGTTAAATTCACTTAATTCATCGAAATTAAGTTACATTCATCGAATACATCGAAAATAAGTTCAATTCACTTAATTCATCGAAATTGAGTTACATTCATCGAATACATCGAAAATAAGTTAAATTCACTTAATTCATCGAAATTAAGTTACATTCATCGAATTCATCGAAAATAACTTGAAATCACTTAATTCATCGAAATTAAGTTACATTCATCGAATACATCGAAAATAAGTTAAATTCACTTAATTCATCGAAATTGAGTTTCATACATCGAATACATCGAAAATAACTTAAATTCACTTAATTCATCGAAATTAAGTTACATTCATCGAATACATCGAAAATAAGTTAAATTCACTTAATTCATCGAAATCAAGTTACATTCATCGAATACATCGAAAATAAGTTAAATTCACTTAATTCATCGAAATTGAGTTTCATACATCGAATACATCGAAAATAACTTAAATTCACTTAATTCATCGAAATCAAGTTACATTCATCGAATACATCGCAAATAAGTTAAATTCACTTAATTCATCGAATACATCAAAAATAAGTTCAATTCACTTAATTCATCGAAATTGAGTTACATTCATCGAATACATCGAAAATAACTTGAAATCACTTAATTCATCGAAATTAAGTTACATTCATCGAATACATCGAAAATAAGTTCAATTCACTTAATTCACCGAAATTGAGTTACATTCATCGAATACATCGAAAATAACTTAAATTCACTTAATTCATCGAAATCAAGTTACATTCATCGAATTCATCGAAAATAAGTTCAATTCACTTAATTCATCGAAATTGAGTTACATTCATCGAATACATCGAAAATAAGTTCAATTCACTTAATTCATCGAAATTGAGTTACATTCATCGAATACATCGAAAATAACTTGAAATCACTTAATTCATCGAAATTAAGTTACATTCATCGAATACATCGAAAATAAGTTCAATACACTTAATTCATCGAAATTGAGTTACATTCATCGAATACATCGAAAATAACTTAAATTCACTTAATTCATCGAAATTAAGTTACATTCATCGAATACTTCGAGAATAAGTTAAATTCACTTAATTCATCGAAATTAAGTTACATTCATCGAATACATCGAAAATAAGTTAAATTCACTTAATTCATCGAATACATCGAAAATAAGTTAAATTCACTTAATTCATCGAAATTGAGTTTCATACATCGAATACATCGAAAATAACTTAAATTCACTTAATTCATCGAAATTAAATTACATTCATCGAATACATCGAAAATAAGTTAAATTCACTTAATTCATCGAAATTGAGTTTCATACATCGAATACATCGAAAATAACTTGAAATCACTTAATTCATCGAAATTAAATTACATTCATCGAATACATCGAAAATAAGTTAAATTCACTTAATTCATCGAAATTGAGTTTCATACATCGAATACATCGAAAATAACTTGAAATCACTTAATTCATCGAAATTAAGTTACATTCATCGAATACATCGAAAATAAGTTAAATTCACTTAATTCATCGAAATTAAGTTACATTCATCAAATACATCGAAAATAAGTTCAATTCACTTAATTCATCGAAATTGAGTTACATTCATCGAATACATCTAAAATAAGTTAAATTCACTTAATTCATCGAAATTGAGTTTCATACATCGAATACATCGAAAATAACTTGAAATCACTTAATTCATCGAAATTAAGTTACATTCATCGAATACATCGAAAATAAGTTCAATTCACTTAATTCATCGAAATTGAGTTACATTCATCGAATACATCGAAAATAAGTTCAATTCACTTAATTCATCGAAATTGAGTTACATTCATCGAATACATCGAAAATAACTTGAAATCACTTAATTCATCGAAATTAAGTTACATTCATCGAATACATCGAAAATAAGTTCAATTCACTTAATTCATCGAAATTGAGTTACATTCATCGAATACATCGAAAATAACTTAAATTCACTTAATTCATCGAAATTAAGTTACATTCATCGAATACATCGAAAATAAGTTAAATTCACTTAATTCATCGAAATTAAGTTACATTCATCGAATATATCGAAAATAAGTTAAATTCACTTAATTCATCGAAATTGAGTTTCATACATCGAATACATCGAAAATAACTTGAAATCACTTAATTCATCGAAATTAAGTTACATTCATCGAATACATCGAAAATAAGTTAAATTCACTTAATTCATCGAAATTGAGTTTCATACATCGAATACATCGAAAATAACTTAAATTCACTTAATTCACCGAAATTAAGTTATATTCATCGAATACATCGAAAATAAGTTCAATTCACTTAATTCATCGAAATTAAGTTACATTCATCGAATACATCGAAAATAAGTTCAATTCACTTAATTCATCGAAATTGAGTTACATTCATCGAATACATCGAAAATAAGTTAAATTCCCTTAATTCATCGAAATTGAGTTTCATACATCGAATACATCGAAAATAACTTAAATTCACTTAATTCATCGAAATTAAGTTATATTCATCGAATACATCGAAAATAACTTGAAATCACTTAATTCATCGAAATTAAGTTACATTCATCGAATACATCGAAAATAAGTTCAATTCACTTAATTCATCGAAATTGAGTTTCATACATCGAATTCATCGAAAATAACTTAAATTCACCTAATTCATCGAAATCAAGTTACATTCATCGAATTCATCGAAAATAACTTGAAATCACTTAATTCATCGAAATTAAGTTACATTCATCGAATACATCGAAAATAAGTTAAATTCACTTAATTCATCGAAATTGAGTTACATTCATCGAATACATCGAAAATAAGTTAAATTCACTTAATTCATCGAAATTGAGTTTCATACATCGAATACATCGAAAATAACTTGAAATCACTTAATTCATCGAAATTAAGTTACATTCATCGAATACATCGAAAATAAGTTCAATTCACTTAATTCACGAAATTAAGTTACATTCATCGAATACATCGAAAATAAGTTCAATTCACTTAATTCATCGAAATTGAGTTTCATACATCGAATTCATCGAAAATAACTTGAAATCACTTAATTCATCGAAATTAAGTTACATTCATCGAATACATCGAAAATAAGTTAAATTCACTTAATTCATCGAAATTAAGTTACATTCATCGAATACATCGAAAATAACTTAAATTCACTTAATTCATCGAAATCAAGTTACATTCATCGAATTCATCGAAAATAACTTGAAATCACTTAATTCATCGAAATTGAGTTTCATACATCGAATACATCGAAAATAAGTTCAATTCACTTAATTCATCGAAATTGAGTTACATTCATCGAATTCATCGAAAACAACTTGAAATCACTTAATTCATCGAAATTAAGTTACATTCATCGAATACATCGAAAATAAGTTCAATTCACTTAATTCATCGAAATTGAGTTTCATACATCGAATTCATCGAAAATAACTTAAATTCACTTAATTCATCGAAATCAAGTTACATTCATCGAATTCATCGAAAATAACTTGAAATCACTTAATTCATCGAAATTAAGTTACATTCATCGAATACATCGAAAATAAGTTAAATTCACTTAATTCATCGAAATTGAGTTACATTCATCGAATACATCGAAAATAAGTTAAATTCACTTAATTCATCCAAATTGAGTTTCATACATCGAATACATCGAAAATAACTTGAAATCACTTAATTCATCGAAATTAAGTTACATTCATCGAATACATCGAAAATAAGTTCAATTCACTTAATTCATCGAAATTGAGTTTCATACATCGAATTCATCGAAAATAACTTAAATTCACTTAATTCATCGAAATCAAGTTACATTCATCGAATTCATCGAAAATAACTTGAAATCACTTAATTCATCGAAATTAAGTTACATTCATCGAATACATCGAAAATAAGTTCAATTCACTTAATTCATCGAAATTGAGTTACATTCATCGAATACATCTAAAATAAGTTAAATTCACTTAATTCATCGAAATTGAGTTTCATACATCGAATACATCGAAAATAACTTGAAATCACATAATTCATCGAAATTAAGTTACATTCATCGAATACATCGAAAATAAGTTCAATTCACTTAATTCATCGAAATTGAGTTACATTCATCGAATACATCGAAAATAAGTTCAATTCAATTAATTCATCGAAATTGAGTTACATTCATCGAATACATCGAAAATAACTTGAAATCACTTAATTCATCGAAATTAAGTTACATTCATCGAATACATCGAAAATAAGTTCAATTCACTTAATTCATCGAAATTGAGTTACATTCATCGAATACATCGAAAATAACTTAAATTCACTTAATTCATCGAAATCAAGTTACATTCATAGAATTCATCGAAAATAAGTTAAATTCACTTAATTCATCGAAATTGAGTTTCATACATCGAATACATCGAAAATAACTTAAATTCACTTAATTCATCGAAATCAAGTTACATTCATCGAATTCATCGAAAACAACTTGAAATCACTTAATTCATCGAAATTAAGTTACATTCATCGAATACATCGAAAATAAGTTCAATTCACTTAATTCATCGAAATTAAGTTACATTCATCGAATACATCGAAAATAACTTAAATTCACTTAATTCATCGAAATCAAGTTACATTCATCGAATTCATCGAAAATAACTTGAAATCACTTAATTCATCGAAATTAAGTTACATTCATCGAATACATCGAAAATAAGTTCAATTCACTTAATTCATCGAAATTGAGTTACATTCATCGAATACATCGAAAATAAGTTAAATTCACTTAATTCATCGAAATTGAGTTTCATACATCGAATACATCGGAAATAACTAGAAATCACTTAATTCATCGAAATTAAGTTACATTCTACGAATACATCGAAAATAAGTTAAATTCACTTAATTCATCGAAATTGAGTTACATTCATCGAATACATCGAAAATAACTTAAATTCACTTAATTCATCGAAATCAAGTTACATTCATCGAATACATCGAAAATAACTTGAAATCACTTAATTCATCGAAATTGAGTTTCATACATCGAATACATCGAAAATAACTTGAAATCACTTAATTCATCGAAATTAAGTTACATTCATCGAATTCATCGAAAATAAGTTAAATTCACTTAATTCATCGAAATTGAGTTTCATACATCGAATACATCGAAAATAACTTAAATTCACTTAATTCATCGAAATTGAGTTTCATACATCGAATACATCGAAAATAACTTGAAATCACTTAATTCATCGAAATTAAGTTACATTCATCGAATACATCGAAAATAAGTTAAATTCACTTAATTCATCGAAATTGAGTTACATTCATCGAATACATCGAAAATAACTTAAATTCACTTAATTCATCGAAATCAAGTTACATTCATCGAATACATCGAAAATAACTTGAAATCACTTAATTCATCGAAATTGAGTTTCATACATCGAATACATCGAAAATAACTTGAAATCACTTAATTCATCGAAATTAAGTTACATTCATCGAATACATCGAAAATAACTTGAAATCACTTAATTCATCGAAATTAAGTTACATTCATCGAATACATCGAAAATAACTTAAATTCACTTAATTCATCGAAATTGAGTTACATTCATCGAATACATCGAAAATAAGTTAAATTCACTTAATTCATCGAAATTGAGTTTCATACATCGAATACATCGAAAATAACTTGAAATCACTTAATTCATCGAAACTAAGTTACATTCATCGAATACATCGAAAATAAGTTAAATTCACTTAATTCACCGAAATTAAGTTACATTCATCGAATACATCGAAAATAAGTTAAATTTACTTAATTCATCGAAATTGAGTTTCTTACATCGAATACATCGAAAATAACTTGAAATCACTTAATTCATCGAAATTGAGTTACATTCATCGAATACATCGAAAATAAGTTAAATTCACTTAATTCATCGAAATTGAGATTCATACATCGAATACATCGAAAATAACTTAAATTCACTTAATTCATCGAAATTAAGTTACATTCATCGAATACATCGAAAATAAGTTCAATTCACTTAATTCATCGAAATTGAGTTACATTCATCGAATACATCGAAAATAAGTTAAATTCACTTAATTCATCGAAATTGAGTTTCATACATCGAAAATAACTTGAAATCACTTAATTCATCGAAATTAAGTTACATTCATCGAATACATCGAAAATAAGTTAAATTCACTTAATTCATCGAAATTGAGTTACATTCATCGAATACATCGAAAATAACTTAAATTCACTTAATTCATCGAAATCAAGTTACATTCATCGAATACATCGAAAATAACTTGAAATCACTTAATTCATCGAAATTGAGTTTCATACATCGAATACATCGAAAATAACTTGAAATCACTTAATTCATCGAAATTAAGTTACATTCATCGAATTCATCGAAAATAAGTTAAATTCACTTAATTCATCGAAATTGAGGTTCATACATCGAATACATCGAAAATAACTTAAATTCACTTAATTCATCGAAATTAAGTTACATTCATCGAATACATCGAAAATAAGTTAAATTCACTTAATTCATCGAAATTGAGTTTCATACATCGAATACATCGAAAATAACTTGAAATCACTTAATTCATCGAAATTGAGTTACATTCATCGAATACATCGAAAATAAGTTCAATTCACTTAATTCATCGAAATTGAGTTACATTCATCGAATACATCGAAAATAACTTAAATTCACTTAATTCACCGAAATTAAGTTACATTCATCGAATACATCGAAAATAAGGTAAATTCACTTAATTCATCGAAATTGAGTTTCATACATCGAATACATCGAAAATAACTTGAAATCACTTAATTCATCGAAATTAAGTTACATTCATCGAATTCATCGAAAATAAGTTCAATTCACTTAATTCATCGAAATCAAGTTACATTCATCGAATACATCGAAAATAACTTGAAATCACTTAATTCATCGAAATTGAGTTTCATACATCGAATACATCGAAAATAACTTGAAATCACTTAATTCATCGAAATTAAGTTACATTCATCGAATACATCGAAAATAACTTGAAATCACTTAATTCATCGAAATTAAGTTACATTCATCGAATACATCGAAAATAACTTAAATTCACTTAATTCATCGAAATTGAGTTACATTCATCGAATACATCGAAAATAAGTTAAATTCACTTAATTCATCGAAATTGAGTTTCATACATCGAATACATCGAAAATAACTTGAAATCACTTAATTCATCGAAACTAAGTTACATTCATCGAATACATCGAAAATAAGTTAAATTCACTTAATTCACCGAAATTAAGTTACATTCATCGAATACATCGAAAATAAGTTAAATTTACTTAATTCATCGAAATTGAGTTTCTTACATCGAATACATCGAAAATAACTTGAAATCACTTAATTCATCGAAATTGAGTTACATTCATCGAATACATCGAAAATAAGTTAAATTCACTTAATTCATCGAAATTGAGATTCATACATCGAATACATCGAAAATAACTTAAATTCACTTAATTCATCGAAATTAAGTTACATTCATCGAATACATCGAAAATAAGTTCAATTCACTTAATTCATCGAAATTGAGTTACATTCATCGAATACATCGAAAATAAGTTAAATTCACTTAATTCATCGAAATTGAGTTTCATACATCGAAAATAACTTGAAATCACTTAATTCATCGAAATTAAGTTACATTCATCGAATACATCGAAAATAAGTTAAATTCACTTAATTCATCGAAATTGAGTTACATTCATCGAATACATCGAAAATAACTTAAATTCACTTAATTCATCGAAATCAAGTTACATTCATCGAATACATCGAAAATAACTTGAAATCACTTAATTCATCGAAATTGAGTTTCATACATCGAATACATCGAAAATAACTTGAAATCACTTAATTCATCGAAATTAAGTTACATTCATCGAATTCATCGAAAATAAGTTAAATTCACTTAATTCATCGAAATTGAGGTTCATACATCGAATACATCGAAAATAACTTAAATTCACTTAATTCATCGAAATTAAGTTACATTCATCGAATACATCGAAAATAAGTTAAATTCACTTAATTCATCGAAATTGAGTTTCATACATCGAATACATCGAAAATAACTTGAAATCACTTAATTCATCGAAATTGAGTTACATTCATCGAATACATCGAAAATAAGTTCAATTCACTTAATTCATCGAAATTGAGTTACATTCATCGAATACATCGAAAATAACTTAAATTCACTTAATTCACCGAAATTAAGTTACATTCATCGAATACATCGAAAATAAGGTAAATTCACTTAATTCATCGAAATTGAGTTTCATACATCGAATACATCGAAAATAACTTGAAATCACTTAATTCATCGAAATTAAGTTACATTCATCGAATTCATCGAAAATAAGTTCAATTCACTTAATTCATCGAAATTAAGAAGTTCAATTCACTTAATTCATCGAAATTGAGTTTCATACATCGAATACATCGAAAATAACTTAAATTCACTTAATTCATCGAAATTAAGTTACATTCATCGAATTCATCGAAAATAAGTTAAATTCACTTAATTCATCGAAATTGAGTTTCATACATCGAATACATCGAAAATAACTTGAAATCACTTAATTCATCGAAATTAAGTTACATTCATCGAATACATCGAAAATAACTTAAATTCACTTAATTCACCGAAATTAAGTTATATTCATCGAATACATCGAAAATAAGTTAAATTCACTTAATTCATCGAAATTAAGTTACATTCATCGAATACATCGAAAATAAGTTAAATTCACTTAATTCATCGAAATTGAGTTTCATACATCGAATACATCGAAAATAACTTAAATTCACTTAATTCATCGAAATTAAATTACATTCATCGAATACATCGAAAATAACTTGAAATCACATAATTCATCGAAATTAAGTTACATTCATCGAATACATCGAAAATAAGTTAAATTCACTTAATTCATCGAAATTGAGTTTCATACATCGAATACATCGAAAATAACTTATATTCACTTAATTCATCGAAATCAAGTTACATTCATCGAATTCATCGAAAATAACTTGAAATCACTTAATTCATCGAAATTAAGTTACATTCATCGAATACATCGAAAATAAGTTCAATTCACTTAATTCATCGAAATTGAGTTACATTCATCGAATACATCGAAAATAAGTTAAATTCACTTAATTCATCGAAATTGAGTTTCATACATCGAGTACATCGAAAATAACTTAAATTCACTTAATTCATCGAAATTAAGTTACATTCATCGAATACATCGAAAATAAGTTAAATTCACTTAATTCATCGAAATTAAGTTACATTCATCGAATACATCGAAAATAACTTAAATTCACTTAATTCATCGAAATCAAGTTACATTCATCGAATACATCGAAAATAACTTGAAATCACTTAATTCATCGAAATTGAGTTTCATACATCGAATACATCGAAAATAACTTGAAATCACTTAATTCATCGAAATTAAGTTACATTCATCGAATTCATCGAAAATAAGTTAAATTCACTTAATTCATCGAAATTGAGTTTCATACATCGAATACATCGAAAATAACTTAAATTCACTTAATTCATCGAAATTAAGTTACATTCATCGAATACATCGAAAATAAGTTAAATTCACTTAATTCATCGAAATTGAGTTTCATACATCGAATACATCGAAAATAACTTGAAATCACTTAATTCATCGAAATTAAGTTACATTCATCGAATACATCGAAAATAAGTTAAATTCACTTAATTCATCGAAATTGAGTTTCATACATCGAATACATCGAAAATAACTTAAATTCACTTAATTCATCGAAATTAAGTCACATTCATCGAATACATCGAAAATAACTTAAATTCACTTTATTCATCGAAATTAAGTTACATTCATCGAATACATCGAAAATAACTTGAAATCACTTAATTCATCGAAATTAAGTTACATTCATCGAATACATCGAAAATAACTTAAATTCACTTAATTCATCGAAATCAAGTTACATTCATCGAATTCATCGAAAATAACTTGAAATCACTTAATTCATCGAAATTAAGTTACATTCATCGAATACATCGAAAATAAGTTAAATTCACTTAATTCATCGAAATTGAGTTTCATACATCGAATACATCGAAAATAACTTAAATTCACTTAATTCACCGAAATTAAGTTATATTCATCGAATACATCGAAAATAAGTTAAATTCACTTAATTCATCGAAATTGAGTTTCATACATCGAATACATCGAAAATAACTTGAAATCACTTAATTCATCGAAATTAAGTTACATTCATCGAATACATCGAAAATAAGTTAAATTCACTTAATTCATCGAAATTGAGTTTCATACATCGAATACATCGAAAATAACTTAAATTCACTTAATTCATCGAAATTAAGTTACATTCATCGAATACATCGAAAATAAGTTAAATTCACTTAATTCATCGAAATTGAGTTTCATACATCGAATACATCGAAAATAACTTAAATTCACTTAATTCATCGAAATCAAGTTACATTCATCGAATTCATCGAAAATAACTTGAAATCACTTAATTCATCGAAATTAAGTTACATTCATCGAATACATCGAAAATAAGTTCAATTCACTTAATTCATCGAAATTAAGTTACATTCATCGAATACATCGAAAATAAGTTAAATTCACTTAATTCATCGAAATTAAGTTACATTCATCGAATACATCGAAAATAAGTTCAATTCACTTAATTCATCGAAATTGAGTTACATTCATCGAATACATCGAAAATAAGTTAAATTCACTTAATTCATCGAAATTGAGTTTCATACATCGAATACATCGAAAATAACTTAAATTCACTTAATTCATCGAAATTAAGTTACATTCATCGAATTCATCGAAAATAACTTGAAATCACTTAATTCATCGAAATTAAGTTACATTCATCGAATACATCGAAAATAAGTTCAATTCACTTAATTCATCGAAATTGAGTTACATTCATCGAATACATCGAAAATAAGTTAAATTCACTTAATTCATCGAAATTGAGTTTCATACATCGAATACATCGAAAATAACTTAAATTCACTTAATTCATCGAAATTAAGTTACATTCATCGAATACATCGAAAATAAGTTAAATTTACTTAATTCATCGAAATTAAGTTACATTCATCGAATACATCGAAAATAAGTTAAATTCACTTAATTCATCGAAATTGAGTTTCATACATCGAATACATCGAAAATAACTTGAAATCACTTAATTCATCGAAATTAAGTTCCATTCATCGAATTCATCGAAAATAAGTTAAATTCACTTAATTCATCGAAATTGAGTTTCATACATCGAATACATCGAAAATAACTTAAATTCACTTAATTCATCGAAATTAAGTCACATTCATCGAATACATCGAAAATAACTTAAATTCACTTTATTCATCGAAATTAAGTTACATTCATCGAATACATCGAAAATAACTTGAAATCACTTAATTCATCGAAATTAAGTTACATTCATCGAATACATCGAAAATAACTTAAATTCACTTAATTCATCGAAATCAAGTTACATTCATCGAATTCATCGAAAATAACTTGAAATCACTTAATTCATCGAAATTAAGTTACATTCATCGAATACATCGAAAATAAGTTAAATTCACTTAATTCATCGAAATTGAGTTTCATACATCGAATACATCGAAAATAACTTAAATTCACTTAATTCACCGAAATTAAGTTATATTCATCGAATACATCGAAAATAAGTTAAATTCACTTAATTCATCGAAATTGAGTTTCATACATCGAATACATCGAAAATAACTTGAAATCACTTAATTCATCGAAATTAAGTTACATTCATCGAATACATCGAAAATAAGTTAAATTCACTTAATTCATCGAAATTGAGTTTCATACATCGAATACATCGAAAATAACTTAAATTCACTTAATTCATCGAAATTAAGTTACATTCATCGAATACATCGAAAATAAGTTAAATTCACTTAATTCATCGAAATTGAGTTTCATACATCGAATACATCGAAAATAACTTAAATTCACTTAATTCATCGAAATCAAGTTACATTCATCGAATTCATCGAAAATAACTTGAAATCACTTAATTCATCGAAATTAAGTTACATTCATCGAATACATCGAAAATAAGTTCAATTCACTTAATTCATCGAAATTAAGTTACATTCATCGAATACATCGAAAATAAGTTAAATTCACTTAATTCATCGAAATTAAGTTACATTCATCGAATACATCGAAAATAAGTTCAATTCACTTAATTCATCGAAATTGAGTTACATTCATCGAATACATCGAAAATAAGTTAAATTCACTTAATTCATCGAAATTGAGTTTCATACATCGAATACATCGAAAATAACTTAAATTCACTTAATTCATCGAAATTAAGTTACATTCATCGAATTCATCGAAAATAACTTGAAATCACTTAATTCATCGAAATTAAGTTACATTCATCGAATACATCGAAAATAAGTTCAATTCACTTAATTCATCGAAATTGAGTTACATTCATCGAATACATCGAAAATAAGTTAAATTCACTTAATTCATCGAAATTGAGTTTCATACATCGAATACATCGAAAATAACTTAAATTCACTTAATTCATCGAAATTAAGTTACATTCATCGAATACATCGAAAATAAGTTAAATTTACTTAATTCATCGAAATTAAGTTACATTCATCGAATACATCGAAAATAAGTTAAATTCACTTAATTCATCGAAATTGAGTTTCATACATCGAATACATCGAAAATAACTTGAAATCACTTAATTCATCGAAATTAAGTTCCATTCATCGAATTCATCGAAAATAAGTTAAATTCACTTAATTCATCGAAATTGAGTTTCATACATCGAATACATCGAAAATAACTTAAATTCACTTAATTCATCGAAATTAAGTTACATTCATCGAATACATCGAAAATAAGTTAAATTCACTTAATTCATCGAAATTGAGTTTCATACATCGAATACATCGAAAATAACTTGAAATCACTTAATTCATCGAAATTAAGTTACATTCATCGAATACATCGAAAATAAGTTAAATTCACTTAATTCATCGAAATTGAGTTTCATACATCGAATACATCGAAAATAACTTAAATTCACTTAATTCATCGAAATTAAGTCACATTCATCGAATACATCGAAAATAACTTAAATTCACTTTATTCATCGAAATTAAGTTACATTCATCGAATACATCGCAAATAACTTGAAATCACTTAATTCATCGAAATTAAGTTACATTCATCGAATACATCGAAAATAACTTAAATTCACTTAATTCATCGAAATCAAGTTACATTCATCGAATTCATCGAAAATAACTTGAAATCACTTAATTCATCGAAATTAAGTTACATTCATCGAATACATCGAAAATAAGTTAAATTCACTTAATTCATCGAAATTGAGTTTCATACATCGAATACATCGAAAATAACTTAAATTCACTTAATTCATCGAAATTAAGTTACATTCATCGAATACATCGAAAATAAGTTAAATTCACTTAATTTATCGAAATTGAGTTTCATACATCGAATACATCGAAAATAACTTGAAATCACTTAATTCATCGAAATTAAGTTACATCCATCGAATACATCGAAAATAAGTTAAATTCACTTAATTCATCGAAATTGAGTTTCATACATCGAATACATCGAAAATAACTTAAATTCACTTAATTCATCGAAATTAAGTCACATTCATCGAATACATCGAAAATAACTTAAATTCACTTTATTCATCGAAATTAAGTTACATTCATCGAATACATCGAAAATAACTTGAAATCACTTAATTCATCGAAATTAAGTTACATTCATCGAATACATCGAAAATAACTTAAATTCACTTAATTCATCGAAATCAAGTTACATTCATCGAATTCATCGAAAATAACTTGAAATCACTTAATTCATCGAAATTAAGTTACATTCATCGAATACATCGAAAATAAGTTAAATTCACTTAATTCATCGAAATTGAGTTTCATACATCGAATACATCGAAAATAACTTAAATTCACTTAATTCACCGAAATTAAGTTATATTCATCGAATACATCGAAAATAAGTTAAATTCACTTAATTCATCGAAATTGAGTTTCATACATCGAATACATCGAAAATAACTTGAAATCACTTAATTCATCGAAATTAAGTTACATTCATCGAATACATCGAAAATAAGTTAAATTCACTTAATTCATCGAAATTGAGTTTCATACATCGAATACATCGAAAATAACTTAAATTCACTTAATTCATCGAAATTAAGTTACATTCATCGAATACATCGAAAATAACTTGAAATCACTTAATTCATCGAAATTAAGTTACATTCATCGAATACATCGAAAATAAGTTCAATTCACTTAATTCATCGAAATTAAGTTACATTCATCGAATACATCGAAAATAAGTTAAATTCACTTAATTCATCGAAATTAAGTTACATTCATCGAATACATCGAAAATAAGTTCAATTCACTTAATTCATCGAAATTGAGTTACATTCATCGAATACATCGAAAATAAGTTAAATTCACTTAATTCATCGAAATTGAGTTTCATACATCGAATACATCGAAAATAACTTAAATTCACTTAATTCATCGAAATTAAGTTACATTCATCGAATTCATCGAAAATAACTTGAAATCACTTAATTCATCGAAATTAAGTTACATTCATCGAATACATCGAAATAAGTTCAATTCACTTAATTCATCGAAATTGAGTTACATTCATCGAATACATCGAAAATAAGTTAAATTCACTTAATTCATCGAAATTGAGTTTCATACATCGAATACATCGAAAATCACTTAATTCACTTAATTCATCGAAATTAAGTTACATTCATCGAATACATCGAAAATAAGTTAAATTCACTTAATTCATCGAAATTAAGTTACATTCATCGAATTCATCGAAAATAACTTGAAATCACTTAATTCATCGAAATTAAGTTACATTCATCGAATACATCGAAAATAAGTTCAATTCACTTAATTCATCGAAATTGAGTTACATTCATCGAATACATCGAAAATAAGTTAAATTCACTTAATTCATCGAAATTGAGTTTCATACATCGAATACATCGAAATAACTTAAATTCACTTAATTCATCGAAATTAAGTTACATTCATCGAATACATCGAAAATAAGTTCAATTCACTTAATTCATCGAAATTAAGTTACATTCATCGAATACATCGAAAATAAGTTAAATTCACTTAATTCATCGAAATTGAGTTTCATACATCGAATACATCGAAAATAACTTAAATTCACTTAATTCATCGAAATTAAGTTACATTCATCGAATACATCGAAAATAACTTAAATTCACTTAATTCATCGAAATTAAGTTACATTCATCGAATACATCGAAAATAAGTTAAATTCACTTAATTCATCGAAATTAAGTTACATTCATCGAATTCATCGAAAATAAGTTAAATTCACTTAATTCATCGAAATTGAGTTTCATACATCGAATACATCGAAAATAACTTAAATTCACTTAATTCATCGAAATTAAGTTACATTCATCGAATACATCGAAAATAACTTAAATTCACTTAATTCATCGAAATTAAGTTACATTCATCGAATACATCGAAAATAACTTGAAATCACTTAATCATCGAAATTAAGTTACATTCATCGAATACATCGAAAATAAGTTAATTCACTTAATTCATCGAAATTGAGTTTCATACATCGAATAGATCGAAAATAACTTAAATTCACTTAATTCATCGAAATTAAGTTACATTCATCGAATACATCGAAAATAAGTTAAATTCACTTAATTCATCGAAATTGAGTTTCATACATCGAATACATCGAAAATAACTTAAATTCACTTAATTCACCGAAATTAAGTTATATTCATCGAATACATCGAAAATAAGTTAAATTCACTTAATTCATCGAAATTAAGTTACATTCATCGAATTCATCAAAAATAACTTGAAATCACTTAATTCATCGAAATTAAGTTACATTCATCGAATACATCGAAAATAAGTTCAATTCACTTAATTCATCGAAATTGAGTTACATTCATCGAATACATCGAAAATAAGTTAAATTCACTAATTCATCGAAATTGAGTTTCATACATCGAATACATCGAAAATAACTTAAATTCACTTAATTCATCGAAATTAAGTTACATTCATCGAATACATCGAAAATAAGTTCAATTCACTTAATTCATCGAAATTAAGTTACATTCATCGAATACATCGAAAATAACTTAAATTCACTTAATTCATCGAAATTGAGTTTCATACATCGAATACATCGAAAATAAGTTAAATTCACTTAATTCATCGAAATTAAGTTACAATCATCGAATACATCGAAAATAACTTAAATTCACTTAATTCATCGAAATTAAGTTACATTCATCGAATACATCGAAAATAAGTTAAATTCACTTAATTCATCGAAATTAAGTTACATTCATCGAATTCATCGAAAATAAGTTAAATTCACTTAATTCATCGAAATTGAGTTTCATACATCGAATACATCGAAAATAACTTAAATTCACTTAATTCATCGAAATTAAGTTACATTCATCGAATACATCGAAAATAACTTAAATTCACTTAATTCATCGAAATTAAGTTACATTCATCGAATACATCGAAAATAACTTGAAATCACTTAATTCATCGAAATTAAGTTACATTCATCGAATACATCGAAAATAAGTTAAATTCACTTAATTCATCGAAATTGAGTTTCATACATCGAATACATCGAAAATAACTTAAATTCACTTAATTCATCGAAATTAAGTTACATTCATCGAATACATCGAAAATAAGTTAAATTCACTTAATTCATCGAAATTGAGTTTCATACATCGAATACATCGAAAATAACTTAAATTCACTTAATTCATCGAAATTAAGTTACATTCATCGAATACATCGAAAATAAGTTAAATTCACTTAATTCATCGAAATTGAGTTTCATACATCGAATACATCGAAATAACTTGAAATCACTTAATTCATCGAAATTAAGATACATTCATCGAATACATCGAAAATAAGTTCAATTCACTTAATTCATCGAAATTGAGTTACATTCATCGAATACATCGAAAATAAGTTAAATTCACTTAATTCATCGAAATTGAGTTTCATACATCGAATACATCGAAATTAACTTAAATTCACTTAATTCATCGAAATTAAGTTACATTCATCGAATACATCGAAAATAACTTAAATTCACTTAATTCATCGAAATCAAGTTACATTCATCGAATTCATCGAAAATAACTTGAAATCACTTAATTCATCGAAATTAAGTTACATTCATCGAATACATAGAAAATAAGTTCAATTCACTTAATTCATCGAAATTGAGTTACATTCATCGAATACATCGAAAATAAGTTAAATTCACTTAATTCATCGAAATTGAGTTTCATACATCGAATACATCGAAAATAACTTGAAATCACTTAATTCTTCGAAATTAAGTTACATTCATCGAATACATCGAAAATAAGTCAAATTCACTTAATTCATCGAAATTAAGTTACATTCATCGAATACATCGAAAATAACTTAAATTCACTTAATTCATCGAAATCAAGTTACATTCATCGAATTCATCGAAAATAACTTGAAATCACTTAATTCATCGAAATCAAGTTACATTCATCGAATACATCGAAAATAAGTTCAATTCACTTAATTCATCGAAATTAAGTTACATTCATCGAATACATCGAAAATAAGTTAAATTCACTTAATTCATCGAAATTAAGTTACATTCATCGAATACATCGAAAATAAGTTCAATTCACTTAATTCATCGAAATTGAGTTACATTCATCGAATACATCGAAAATAAGTTAAATTCACTTAATTCATCGAAATTGAGTTTCATACATCGAATACATCGAAAATAACTTAAATTCACTTAATTCATCGAAATCAAGTTACATTCATCGAATTCATCGAAAATAACTTGAAATCACTTAATTCATCGAAATTAAGTTACATTCATCGAATACATCGAAAATAACTTAAATTCACTTAATTCATCGAAATTAAGTTACATTCATCGAATACATCGAAAATAAGTTCAATTCACTTAATTCATCGAAATTGAGTTACATTCATCGAATACATCGAAAATAAGTTAAATTCACTTAATTCATCGAAATTGAGTTTCATACATCGAATACATCGAAAATAACTTAAATTCACTTAATTCATCGAAATTAAGTTACATTCATCGAATACATCGAAAATAAGTTAAATTCACTTAATTCATCGAAATTGAGTTTCATACATCGAAAATAACTTAAATTCACTTAATTCACCGAAATTAAGTTATATTCATCGAATACATCGAAAATAAGTTAAATTCACTTAATTCATCGAAATTAAGTTACATTCATCGAATACATCGAAAATAACTTGAAATCACTTAATTCATCGAAATTAAGTTACATTCATCGAATACATCGAAAATAAGTTAAATTCACTTAATTCATCGAAATTGAGTTTCATACATCGAATACATCGAAAATAACTTAAATTCACTTAATTCATCGAAATCAAGTTACATTCATCGAATTCATCGAAAATAACTTGAAATCACTTAATTCATCGAAATTGAGTTACATTCATCGAATTCATCGAAAATAACTTGAAATCACTTAATTCATCGAAATTAAGTTACATTCATCGAATACATCGAAAATAAGTTAAATTCACTTAATTCATCGAAATTGAGTTTCATACATCGAATACATCGAAAATAACTTAAATTCACTTAATTCACCGAAATTAAGTTATATTCATCGAATACATCGAAAATAAGTTAAATTCACTTAATTCATCGAAATTAAGTTACATTCATCGAATACATCGAAAATAACTTGAAATCACTTAATTCATCGAAATTAAGTTACATTCATCGAATACATCGAAAATAAGTTAAATTCACTTAATTCATCGAAATTGAGTTTCATACATCGAATACATCGAAAATAACTTAAATTCACTTAATTCATCGAAATTAAGTTACATTCATCGAATACATCGAAAATAAGTTAAATTCACTTAATTCATCGAAATTGAGTTTCATACATCGAATACATCGAAAATAACTTAAATTCACTTAATTCATCGAAATCAAGTTACATTCATCGAATTCATCGAAAATAACTTGAAATCACTTAATTCATCGAAATTAAGTTACATTCATCGAATACATCGAAAATAAGTTAAATTCACTTAATTCATCGAAATTAAGTTACATTCATCGAATACATCGAAAATAAGTTAAATTCACTTAATTCATCGAAATTAAGTTACATTCATCGAATACATCGAAAATAAGTTCAATTCACTTAATTCATCGAAATTGAGTTACATTCATCGAATACATCGAAAATAAGTTAAATTCACTTAATTCATCGAAATTGAGTTTCATACATCGAATACATCGAAAATAACTTAAATTCACTTAATTCATCGAAATTAAGTTACATTCATCGAATTCATCGAAAATAACTTGAAATCACTTAATTCATCGAAATTAAGTTACATTCATCGAATACATCGAAAATAAGTTCAATTCACTTAATTCATCGAAATTGAGTTACATTCATCGAATACATCGAAAATAAGTTAAATTCACTTAATTCACCGAAATTAAGTTATATTCATCGAATACATCGAAACAATTTAAATTCACTTAATTCATCGAAATTAAGTTACATTCATCGAATACATCGAAAATAACTTAAATTCACTTAATTCACCGAAATTAAGTTATATTCATCGAATACATCGAAAATAAGTTAAATTCACTTAATTCATCGAAATTGAGTTTCATACATCGAATACATCGAAAATAACTTAAATTCACTTAATTCATCGAAATTAAGTTACATTCATCGAATACATCGAAAATAACTTGAAATCACTTAATTCATCGAAATTAAGTTACATTCATCGAATACATCGAAAATAAGGTCAATTCACTTAATTCATCGAAATTGAGCTTCATACATCGAATACATCGAAAATAACTTAAATTCACTTAATTCATCGAAATTAAGTTACATTCATCGAATACATCGAAAATAAGTTAAATTCACTTAATTCATCGAAATTAAGTTATATTCATCGAATACATCGAAAATAACTTAAATTCACTTAATTCACCGAAATTAAGTTATATTCATCGAATACATCGAAAATAGTTAAATTCAGTTAATTCATCGAAATTGAGTTTCATACATCGAATACATCGAAAATAACTTAAATTCACTTAATTCATCGAAATTAAGTTACATTCATCGAATACATCGAAAATAAGTTAAATTCACTTAATTCATCGAAATTAAGTTACATTCATCGAATACATCGAAAATAACTTAAATTCACTTAATTCACCGAAATTAAGTTATATTCATCGAATACATCGAAAATAAGTTAAATTCACTTAATTCATCGAAATTAAGTTACATTCATCGAATTCATCGAAAATAACTTGAAATCACTTAATTCATCGAAATTAAGTTACATTCATCGAATACATCGAAAATAAGTTCAATTCACTTAATTCATCGAAATTGAGTTTCATACATCGAATACATCGAAAATAACTTAAATTCACTTAATTCACCGAAATTAAGTTACATTCATCGAATACATCGAAAATAAGTTCAATTCACTTAATTCATCGAAATTGAGTTTCATACATCGAATACATCGAAAATAACTTAAATTCACTTAATTCATCGAAATTAAGTTACATTCATCGAATACATCGAAAATAACTTGAAATCACTTAATTCATCGAAATTAAGTTACATTCATCGAATACATCGAAAATAAGTTAAATTCACTTAATTCATCGAAATTGAGTTTCATACATCGAATACATCGAAAATAACTTAAATTCACTTAATTCATCGAAATTAAGTTACATTCATCGAATACATCGAAAATAACTTAAATTCACTTAATTCATCGAAATTAAGTTACATTCATCGAATACATCGAAAATAAGTTAAATTCACTTAATTCATCGAAATTAAGTTACATTCATCGAATTCATCGAAAATAACTTAAATTCACTTAATTCACCGAAATTAAGTTATATTCATCGAATACATCGAAAATAAGTTAAATTCACTTAATTCATCGAAATTGAGTTTCATACATCGAATACATCGAAAATAACTTAAATTCACTTAATTCATCGAAATTAAGTTACATTCATCGAATACATCGAAAATAAGTTCAATTCACTTAATTCATCGAAATTGAGTTTCATACATCGAGAATACATCGAAAATAACTTAAATTCACTTAATTAATCGAAATTAAGTTACATTCATCGAATACATCGAAAATAAGTTAAATTCACTTAATTCATCGAAATTAAGTTATATTCATCGAATACATCGAAAATAAGTTAAATTCACTTAATTCATCGAAATTGAGTTTCATACATCGAATACATCGAAAATAACTTAAATTCACTTAATTCATCGAAATTAAGTTACATTCATCGAATACATCGAAAATAACTTGAAATCACTTAATTCATCGAAATTAAGTTACATTCATCGAATACATCGAAAATAAGGTCAATTCACTTAAGTCATCGAAATTGAGTTTCATACATCGAATACATCGAAAATAACTTAAATTCACTTAATTCATCGAAATTAAGTTACATTCATCGAATACATCGAAAATAAGTTAAATTCACTTAATTCATCGAAATTAAGTTATATTCATCGAATACATCGAAAATAATTTAAATTCACTTAATTCACCGAAATTAAGTTATATTCATCGAATACATCTAAAATAGTTAAATTCACTTAATTCATCGAAATTGAGTTTCATACATCGAATACATCGAAAATAACTTAAATTCACTTAATTCATCGAAATTAAGTTACATTCATCGAATACATCGAAAATAAGTTAAATTCACTTAATTCATCGAAATTAAGTTACATTCATCGAATACATCGAAAATAACTTAAATTCACTTAATTCACCGAAATTAAGTTATATTCATCGAATACATCGAAAATAAGTTAAATTCACTTAATTCATCGAAATTAAGTTACATTCATCGAATACATCGAAAATAACTTGAAATCACTTAATTCATCGAAATTAAGTTACATTCATCAATACATCGAAAATAAGTTAAATTCACTTAATTCATCGAAATTGAGTTTCATACATCGAATACATCGAAAATAACTTAAATTCACTTAATTCATCGAAATTAAGTTACATTCATCGAATACATCGAAAATAAGTTCAATTCACTTAATTCATCGAAATTGAGTTTCATACATCGAATACATCGAAAATAACTTAAATTCACTTAATTCACCGAAATTAAGTTACATTCATCGAATACATCGAAAATAAGTTCAATTCACTTAATTCATCGAAATTGAGTTTCATACATCGAATACATCGAAAATAACTTAAATTCACTTAATTCATCGAAATTAAGTTACATTCATCGAATACATCGAAAATAACTTAAATTCACTTAATTCATCGAAATCAAGTTACATTCATCGAATTCATCGAAAATAACTTGAAATCACTTAATTCATCGAAATTAAGTTACATTCATCGAATACATCGAAAATAAGTTAAATTCACTTAATTCATCGAAATTAAGTTACATTCATCGAAGACATCGAAAATAAGTTAAATTCACTTAATTCATCGAAATTAAGTTACATTCATCGAATACATCGAAAATAAGTTCAATTCACTTAATTCATCGAAATTGAGTTACATTCATCGAATACATCGAAAATAAATTAAATTCACTTAATTCATCGAAATTGAGTTTCATACATCGAATACATCGAAAATAACTTAAATTCACTTAATTCATCGAAATTAAGTTACATTCATCGAATTCATCGAAAATAACTTGAAATCACTTAATTCATCGAAATTAAGTTACATTCATCGAATACATCGAAAATAAGTTCAATTCACTTAATTCATCGAAATTGAGTTACATTCATCGAATACATCGAAAATAAGTTAAATTCACTTAATTCACCGAAATTAAGTTATATTCATCGAATACATCGAAAATAATTTAAATTCACTTAATTCATCGAAATTAAGTTACATTCATCGAATACATCGAAAATAACTTAAATTCACTTAATTCACCGAAATTAAGTTATATTCATCGAATACATCGAAAATAAGTTAAATTCACTTAATTCATCGAAATTGAGTTTCATACATCGAATACATCGAAAATAACTTAAATTCACTTAATTCATCGAAATTAAGTTACATTCATCGAATACATCGAAAATAAGGTCAATTCACTTAATTCATCGAAATTGAGTTTCATACATCGAATACATCGAAAATAACTTAAATTCACTTAATTCATCGAAATTAAGTTACATTCATCGAATACATCGAAAATAAGTTAAATTCACTTAATTCATCGAAATTAAGTTATATTCATCGAATACATCGAAAATAACTTAAATTCACTTAATTCACCGAAATTAAGTTATATTCATCGAATACATCGAAAATAGTTAAATTCACTTAATTCATCGAAATTGAGTTTCATACATCGAATACATCGAAAATAACTTAAATTCACTTAATTCATCGAAATTAAGTTACATTCATCGAATACATCGAAAATAAGTTAAATTCACTTAATTCATCGAAATTAAGTTACATTCATCGAATACATCGAAAATAACTTAAATTCACTTAATTCACCGAAATTAAGTTATATTCATCGAATACATCGAAAATAAGTTAAATTCACTTAATTCATCGAAATTAAGTTACATTCATCGAATACATCGAAAATAACTTGAAATCACTTAATTCATCGAAATTAAGTTACATTCATCGAATACATCGAAAATAAGTTAAATTCACTTAATTCATCGAAATTGAGTTTCATACATCGAATACATCGAAAATAACTTAAATTCACTTAATTCATCGAAATTAAGTTACATTCATCGAATACATCGAAAATAAGTTCAATTCACTTAATCCATCGAAATTGAGTTTCATACATCGAATACATCGAAAATAACTTAAATTCACTTAATTCACCGAAATTAAGTTACATTCATCGAATACATCGAAAATAAGTTCAATTCACTTAATTCATCGAAATTGAGTTTCATACATCGAATACATCGAAAATAACTTAAATTCACTTAATTCATCGAAATTAAGTTACATTCATCGAATACATCGAAAATAACTTGAAATCACTTAATTCATCGAAATTAAGTTACATTCATCGAATACATCGAAAATAAGTTAAATTCACTTAATTCATCGAAATTGAGTTTCATACATCGAATACATCGAAAATAACTTAAATTCACTTAATTCATCGAAATTAAGTTACATTCATCGAATACATCGAAAATAACTTAAATTCACTTAATTCATCGAAATTAAGTTACATTCATCGAATACATCGAAAATAAGTTAAATTCACTTAATTCATCGAAATTAAGTTACATTCATCGAATTCATCGAAAATAAGTTAAATTCACTTAATTCATCGAAATTGAGTTTCATACATCGAATACATCGAAAATAACTTAAATTCACTTAATTCATCGAAATTAAGTTACATTCATCGAATATTTCGAAAATAAGTTCAATTCACTTAATTCATCGAAATTAAGTTACATTCATCGAATACATCGAAAATAAGTTAAATTCACTTAATTCATCGAAATTAAGTTACATTCATCGAATACATCGAAAATAAGTTCAATTCACTTAATTCATCGAAATTGAGTTACATTCATCGAATACATCGAAAATAAGTTAAATTCACTTAATTCATCGAAATTGAGTTTCATACATCGAATACATCGAAAATAACTTAAATTCACTTAATTCATCGAAATTAAGTTACATTCATCGAATTCATCGAAAATAACTTGAAATCACTTAATTCATCGAAATTAAGTTACATTCATCGAATACATCGAAAATAAGTTCAATTCACTTAATTCATCGAAATTGAGTTACATTCATCGAATACATCGAAAATAAGTTAAATTCACTTAATTCATCGAAATTGAGTTTCATACATCGAATACATCGAAAATAACTTAAATTCACTTAATTCATCGAAGTTAAGTTACATTCATCGAATACATCGAAAATAAGTTCAATTCACTTAATTCATCGAAATTAAGTTACATTCATCGAATACATCGAAAATAACTTAAATTCACTTAATTCATCGAAATTGAGTTTCATACATCGAATACATCGAAAATAACTTAAATTCACTTAATTCATCGAAATTAAGTTACATTCATCGAATACATCGAAAATAACTTAAATTCACTTAATTCATCGAAATTAAGTTACATTCATCGAATACATCGAAAATAAGTTAAATTCACTTAATTCATCGAAATTAAGTTACATTCATCGAATTCATCGAAAATAAGTTAAATTCACTTAATTCATCGAAATTGAGTTTCATACATCGAATACATCGAAAATAACTTAAATTCACTTAATTCATCGAAATTAAGTTACATTCATCGAATACATCGAAAATAACTTAAATTCACTTAATTCATCGAAATTAAGTTACATTCATCGAATACATCGAAAATAACTTGAAATCACTTAATTCATCGAAATTAAGTTACATTCATCGAATACATCGAAAATAAGTTAAATTCACTTAATTCATCGAAATTGAGTTTCATACATCGAATACATCGAAAATAACTTAAATTCACTTAATTCATCGAAATTAAGTTACATTCATCGAATACATCGAAAATAAGTTAAATTCACTTAATTCATCGAAATTGAGTTTCATACATCGAATAGATCGAAAATAACTTAAATTCACTTAATTCATCGAAATTAAGTTACATTCATCGAATACATCGAAAATAACTTAAATTCACTTAATTCATCGAAATTAAGTTACATTCATCGAATACATCGAAAATAAGTTCAATTCACTTAATTCATCGAAATTAAGTTACAATCATCGAATACATCGAAAATAACTTAAATTCACTTAATTCATCGAAATTAAGTTACAATCATCGAATACATCGAAAATAACTTAAATTCACTTAATTCATCGAAATTAAGTTACATTCATCGAATACATCGAAAATAAGTTAAATTCACTTAATTGATCGAAATTAAGTTACATTCATCGAATTCATCGAAAATAAGTTAAATTCACTTAATTCATCGAAATTGAGTTTCATACATCGAATACATCGAAAATAACTTAAATTCACTTAATTCATCGAAATTAAGTTACATTCATCGAATACATCGAAAATAACTTAAATTCACTTAATTCATCGAAATTAAGTTACATTCATCGAATACATCGAAAATAACTTGAAATCTCTTAATTCATCGAAATTAAGTTACATTCATCGAATAAATCGAAAATAAGTTAAATTCACTTAATTCATCGAAATTGAGTTTCATACATCGAATACATCGAAAATAACTTAAATTCACTTAATTCATCGAAATTAAGTTACATTCATCGAATACATCGAAAATAAGTTCAATTCACTTAATTCATCGAAATTAAGTTACATTCATCGAATACATCGAAAATAACTTAAATTCACTTAATTCATCGAAATTGAGTTTCATACATCGAATACATCGAAAATAAGTTAAATTCACTTAATTCATCGAAATTAAGTTACAATCATCGAATACATCGAAAATAACTTAAATTCACTTAATTCATCGAAATTAAGTTACATTCATCGAATTCATCAAAAATAACTTGAAATCACTTAATTCATCGAAATTAAGTTACATTCATCGAATACATCGAAAATAAGTTCAATTCACTTAATTCATCGAAATTGAGTTACATTTATCGAATACATCGAAAATAAGTTAAATTCTCTTAATTCATCGAAATTGAGTTTCATACATCGAATACATCGAAAATAACTTAAATTCACTTAATTCATCGAAATTAAGTTACATTCATCGAATACATCGAAAATAAGTTCAATTCACTTAATTCATCGAAATTAAGTTACATTCATCGAATACATCGAAAATAACTTAAATTCACTTAATTCATCGAAATTGAGTTTCATACATCGAATACATCGAAAATAAGTTAAATTCACTTAATTCATCGAAATTAAGTTACAATCATCGAATACATCGAAAATAACTTAAATTCACTTAATTCATCGAAATTAAGTTACATTCATCGAATACATCGAAAATAAGTTAAATTCACTTAATTCATCGAAATTAAGTTACATTAATCGAATTCATCGAAAATAAGTTAAATTCACTTAATTCATCGAAATTGAGTTTCATACATCGAATACATCGAAAATAACTTAAATTCACTTAATTCATCGAAATTAAGTTACATTCATCGAATACATCGAAAATAACTTAAATTCACTTAATTCATCGAAATTAAGTTACATTCATCGAATACATCGAAAATAACTTGAAATCACTTAATTCATCGAAATTAAGTTACATTCATCGAATACATCGAAAATAAGTTAAATTCACTTAATTCATCGAAATTGAGTTTCATACATCGAATACATCGAAAATAACTTAAATTCACTTAATTCATCGAAATTAAGTTACATTCATCGAATACATCGAAAATAAGTTAAATTCACTTAATTCATCGAAATTGAGTTTCATACATCGAATAGATCGAAAATAACTTAAATTCACTTAATTCATCGAAATTAAGTTACATTCATCGAATACATCGAAAATAACTTAAATTCACTTAATTCATCGAAATTAAGTTACATTCATCGAATACATCGAAAATAAGTTCAATTCACTTAATTCATCGAAATTAAGTTACATTCATCGAATACATCGAAAATAACTTAAATTCACTTAATTCATCGAAATTGAGTTTCATACATCGAATACATCGAAAATAACTTAAATTCACTTAATTCATCGAAATTAAGTTACATTCATCGAATACATCGAAAATAACTTAAATTCACTTAATTCATCGAAATTAAGTTACATTCATCGAATACATCGAAAATAAGTTAAATTCACTTAATTCATCGAAATTAAGTTACATTCATCGAATTCATCGAAAATAAGTTAAATTCACTTAATTCATCGAAATTGAGTTTCATACATCGAATACATCGAAAATAACCTAAATTCACTTAATTCATCGAAATTAAGTTACATTCATCGAATACATCGAAAATAACTTAAATTCACTTAATTCATCGAAATTAAGTTACATTCATCGAATACATCGAAAATAACTTGAAATCACTTAATTCATCGAAATTAAGTTACATTCATCGAATACATCGAAAATAAGTTAAATTCACTTAATTCATCGAAATTGAGTTTCATACATCGAATACATCGAAAATAACTTAAATTCACTTAATTCATCGAAATTAAGTTACATTCATCGAATACATCGAAAATAAGTTAAATTCACTTAATTCATCGAAATTGAGTTTCATACATCGAATAGATCGAAAATAACTTAAATTCACTTAATTCATCGAAATTAAGTTACATTCATCGAATACATCGAAAATAACTTAAATTCACTTAATTCATCGAAATTAAGTTACATTCATCGAATACATCGAAAATAAGTTCAATTCACTTAATTCATCGAAATTAAGTTACATTCATTGAATACATCGAAAATAACTTAAATTCACTTAATTCATCGAAATTGAGTTTCATACATCGAATACATCGAAAATAAGTTAAATTCACTTAATTCATCGAAATTAAGTTACAATCATCGAATACATCGAAAATAACTTAAATTCACTTAATTCATCGAAATTAAGTTACATTCATCGAATTCATCAAAAATAACTTGAAATCACTTAATTCATCGAAATTAAGTTACATTCATCGAATACATCGAAAATAACTTAAATTCACTTAATTCATCGAAATTAAGTTACATTCATCGAATACATCGAAAATAAGTTCAATTCACTTAATTCATCGAAATTAAGTTACATTCATCGAATACATCGAAAATAACTTAAATTCACTTAATTCATCGAAATTGAGTTTCATACATCGAATACATCGAAAATAAGTTAAATTCACTTAATTCATCGAAATTAAGTTACAATCATCGAATACATCGAAAATAACTTAAATTCACTTAATTCATCGAAATTAAGTTACATTCATCGAATACATCGAAAATAAGTTAAATTCACTTAATTCATCGAAATTAAGTTACATTCATCGAATTCATCGAAAATAAGTTAAATTCACTTAATTCATCGAAATTGAGTTTCATACATCGAATACATCGAAAATAACTTGAAATCACTTAATTCATCGAAATTAAGTTACATTCATCGAATACATCGAAAATAAGTTAAATTCATCGAAATTAAGTTACATTCATAGAATACATCGAAAATAACTTAAATTCACTTAATTCATCGAAATTGAGTTTCATACATCGAATACATCGAAAATAACTTGAAATCACTTAATTCATCGAAATTAAGTTACATTCATCGAATACATCGAAAATAACTTGAAATCACTTAATTCATCGAAATTAAGTTACATTCATCGAATACATCGAAAATAAGTTAAATTCACTTAATTCATCGAAATTGAGTTTCATACATCGAATACATCGAAAATAACTTAAATTCACTTAATTCATCGAAATTGAGTTTCATACATCGAATACATCGAAAATAACTTAAATTCGCTTAATTCATCGAAATTAAGTTACATTCATCGAATACATCGAAAATAACTTGAAATCACTTAATTCATCGAAATTGAGTTACATTCATCGAATACATCGAAAATAAGTTCAATTCACTTAATTCATCGAAATTGAGTTTCATACATCGAATACATCGAAAATAACTTAAATTCACTTAATTCATCGAAATTGAGTTTCATACATCGAATACATCGACAATAACTTAAATTCACTTAATTCATCGAAATTAAGTTACATTCATCGAATACATCGAAAATAACTTGAAATCACTTAATTCATCGAAATTAAGTTACATTCATCGAATACATCGAAAATAAGTTAAATTCACTTAATTCATCGAAATTGAGTTTCATACATCGAATACATCGCAAATAACTTAAATTCACTTAATTCATCGAAATTAAGTTACATTCATCGAATTCATCGAAAATAACTTGAAATCACTTAATTCATCGAAATTAAGTTACATTCATCGAATACATCGAAAATAAGTTCAATTCACTTAATTCATCGAAATTGAGTTACATTCATCGAATACATCGAAAATAACTTAAATTCACGTGATTCATCGAAATTAAGTTACATTCATCGAATACATCGAAAATAAGTTAAATTCACTTAATTCATCGAAATTAAGTTACATTCATCGAATACATCGAAAATAAGTTAAATTCACTTAATTCATCGAAATTGAGTTTCATACATCGAATACATCGGAAATAACTTAAATTCACTTAATTCATCGAAATCAAGTTACATTCATCGAATTCATCGAAAATAACTTGAAATCACTTAATTCATCGAAATTAAGTTACATTCATCGAATGCATCGAAAATAAGTTAAATTCATCGAAATTAAGTTACATTCATAGAATACATCGAAAATAACTTAAATTCACTTAATTCATCGAAATTGAGTTTCATACATCGAATACATCGAAAATAACTTGAAATCACTTAATTCATCGAAATTAAGTTACATTCATCGAATACATCGAAAATAAGTTAAATTCATCGAAATTAAGTTACATTCATAGAATACATCGAAAATAACTTAAATTCACTTAATTCATCGAAATTGAGTTTCATACATCGAATACATCGAAAATAACTTGAAATCACTTAATTCATCGAAATTAAGTTACATTCATCGAATACATCGAAAATAACTTGAAATCACTTAATTCATCGAAATTAAGTTACATTCATCGAATACATCGAAAATAAGTTAAATTC